>PVKU01004267.1:0-152073 GCA_004027475.1 Anoura caudifer | reverse complement strand
TGCATTTCTCTGAATCCCTCTTCATTCTTTCTGAGCCTCTTTTCCTTTTCTTGCTCTTTCTGGGTGTTTTATTCTACTTTGTCCTCCAACTCAGTGATATGATCTTCTGCTTCATCGATTCTGCTTTTCATTCCTTCCACTGTGTTCTTCAGTTCAGAAATTGTATTCTTCATTTCCTCTTGGCCCTTGTTGATAGTTTCTATTTCCTTTATCATGTTGATATAGTTTG
The DNA here is from genome assembly GCA_004027475.1 of Anoura caudifer. NCBI lineage: Eukaryota > Metazoa > Chordata > Mammalia > Chiroptera > Phyllostomidae > Anoura > Anoura caudifer. The sequence goes on along the minus strand of PVKU01004267.1, from coordinate 151,844 downwards.
CAGTGAGTTCCTTGTAGCTTCCCTGTAGTTTCTGGTAGCTCATTGAGAGCTCATGGAACTTCCTGACAACCATTGCTTTGAACTCAATATCTGATCATTGATTTGCCTCCATTTCATTTAGCATTCTTGCTGGGGCTTCCTCCTTTCCTTTCATTTGGGGATTGTTTCTTTGTCTTCCCATTGTTTGTGAGACTCTTCTTGTTAGCCTCAGCTTCTTAAATTGATCTGTTCTGGCTCCCTGGGTTTATGGTGTGAACTTCTGTGGTAGAATACCTGTGAGATTCAGTGGTGCAGTCTCCTTTGGGTGTCCTGGTGTTCACAGCTTCCACTGTCTCAGCTTTTGGGATGCCCCTTCTTTGGGACCAACTCTAGTTTTTTTACAGTTCCAGGTTTTTGGGTTTTTTTTTTTTTTTTTTTTTTTTTTTTTTTTTTTTTTTTTTTTTTTTTTTTTTTTTTTTTTTTTTTTTTTTTTTTTTTTTTTGTCTCACTGGTGGGTATTTGAAAAGAGAAAAGAGGAAGAAAGAAATGAAAAAAAGAAGAAAAAAGAGGAAGGAAGAAGAGATAAAATTGGAAAGAAAAGTAGAAGGAATAAAACAAGAGAGAAGTAAAGAATTACAAAAAGAGTTGAGGGGTAAACAATATAAAAATAATGAAAAATAATGTAAAAATATATAAAAAAGAAACAAACAAAAAAAAAACAACAAAAATACCTCTTGCTGTTTTCAAACTTGCTAAGTTAGTTTTGTGTTGTTGTTCGAGGGTGACAGTATCACTTTTCTCCCTGTTCAGCACTCAAGTTACCTTTGGGCTACTCTCCCCAGGGCTAGCCCGGCGCCTCTCCATACAGGTCCTTGGGCATATGTTCTGAGCCTCCTGGGGAGTGTGCACTTTCCTGAGTTTATGGGAGTGAGCCTAGGTCTCTTACCCGGCGTGATCCTACCCCGAGTTTTCGGGTGTGGGTTCCAAGTTTCCTGCTTTGCCTGCACTCACCCTAATTTCATGGGAGTGAGCTCCGGGTTTCCCATGGATCATGCGTACTTCCTGGGTTCACATGCATGGGTTCTGGTTCTCCCACAGATCGCTCACATTCCCCGGGTTCCTGGCATGGGCTACGGATCTCCAGTCACTCGCAGGCATCTCCAGTTGCGCAGTTGTCTTTCGAGCACAGGCACCTATGGTCACGCAGATGTCTCCAGTGGCGCATGGGTGCCTCCAGCCACACAAGCTCCATCATGCACTCCTCCCAGGGCTATGCGTGGGTACTCATAGCCCCTGTGTGTTTGCCACTGAGACCTTAACTCTTCTCTGTGTGACTTCAAGCAACCAGGTCTCTCCGGGTGCTGCTGAAACGTTGTTTGGCTAGGGAGAGAGCAGTTGACCCGGGCCCCTCCCTAGAGCCCTGTCGCAGGCCTGGAAGCACTGGCCTGGGGCCTCAGCCACCCTGGTCTCTGGGCTGATCCCTGGGCACTTATTGTTCTGAAGTACTCTCTTTACCATCTGGTTTTTCAATGTCTGCTACAATTTTCAATCTCCTACTTTCAAATACGCTGTGTTTCTGTTGGTTGTTTGCTCTGTTTCTCTGTGGATCAGTCAGGTTTTTCTCCTGTGTGTAGGGGGAAGTGGAATCTGCTCCCTCCTACCACGCCATTGTCTTCCTTCTCTCTACTGTATTTTGGGCCATAAGATGCACCTAGGTTTTAGAGGGAAATAGGAAAAAAAATTGAAGCAAAAAAATGTGGTAAAATATTTAATAACATAATATTTCACCAATGTAAGTGTAATCAGAACTCAACAGCAGCATTAATAACCATTATTCCTCCCAAATTGGGGCGGGGAGAGGGTGCATCTTATAGTCTGAAAAATACGGTAGTTAGGCCCAGTCACCATTTAGATGGGAAGACCTTCAACAGGTGTTTCTGTCCTTTCTTATGAGACTTTTCTTTCAGTTTCCAGACCCAGCACCAGATGATATCCAGTAAAACCACTTGATTTATCATGGCAGGCCCTCCTGTTTGCTCATCTGCAAGATGAGAATAATAAGTTTTGTCCTGTCTATACCATTGCATTGTAGAAGAATAAATGGCATTGTGCATTAAATCTTTATAATAGACCCTCACTAGACATTGAGTTCATTGTGTAGCTCTTCTATTTTGCAAGATAGGAGTAAAAGTTCACAACTTGCTAATAGGTCATATTTTAATACAAACTTTTTTTTTCTGATTGAATCTTTCAGCTTTTTGCTATTTTAGGTAAAATCTTTAGGGAGATTGACACTCCAGGAAAAAAAAATCCATGTTTAGTCATAGGGTCAGTTAGCAAGGTTCATCCTACATGGCCATCTCAATATACTAGAAAATACCATTATTACCGCTATGTATGAACCTGTCCCTAGGAACAGTAATTATAGGAAGTGACTTGCTGGAAAGTTCCCAGCAATAGTCTGATCTCCAGAATGTCTGTCTCTGTGGGTTGTTATGTATGGTCTGCAGGGAAGGACACAGATTTTTGGGTGACTTCTCTTCCCTGTGTGTGGGCAGGACACCAGGGCTGCTTCACACTCAGGGTCCTCTGGGGACACAAGTGATGCTTTTCTTCCGCTCCTGCATCCTGGACTAGGGGAAGCAACTACCTACACAAAAGCACTTCTCTGACCAGAATAGCCTATCTACCCTGCTCCCCTGGGACAGGAGAGCCAGCAGCAGCCTTTTCCTGTCTGAAGGAGAGCTCCATCTACATGGCCAGCAGATGTGGCAACATCGTAGGCAGTCACCACCCTCCTACACACATATCAGTGGCAGTTTTCAGGCTGGATTACTGAATATGAAAAACAACAAAGAAAAATAACTGATTTATGAAGATTTTATCAGAGCCCTCTGGTGGTCCATCACTTTATAATCATTCTACTTCTTTTGTCTGAGTCACTGAGAAGTCCGAACCGAGAATGCTTTCTGCAATCTTTTTGGAGCAGAGAAGCTTTAGAGATCTGCTGGCTCACTCATGGAGAGTGTGAAATGACACTTCACTATCTGAATCACAGTCAGTTCAAAGGCACGGGCACCAGCTCACCAGCAGCAGCTACTTTCCATGTGGGGGTTCATTAAAGGAGAAAGTGACTGTCTTCATGGCCCTCTTTCTTTCCTAAATGCTTTGAACTAACCTTTTATATTAGTTCTTATGCCTTTGTAGGAGATGTTTTCTCAGAACACAGTTTGCAGGTTAGTCATATTTTCCAAAACTAGGGGTGGAAATCATGGTACTGTATCATGTTTCCATGGATACTTATTTCGTTTTTATTTCACTTAAAAAAAATCCTTTGAAGTCAATAGGTGTGTTCCTTAAAACTCTGCTTGACTAATACTATTTAGAAGCATTACACTTACAATGTCAGTCCTACCTCAGATTAAACTATCGCAACAGTGGTGTCCTAGGTCCTGTGATCTGTAGTAAGGCTGGGCCTCCACTATAATATGAAAAATGATATTTCTCTGTAACATCAAAGGAAAGGTCATTTTTACTTTCTCTCCACCTTTCACATGTTAAAGTTCTCCAAAGCTGCATTTTGATTTGGCGATCTGCAGACAATCATTACTGTCAACATGAGACAAGTGGAGAAGAAAACATTCAAACTTAGTCTGCCTCTTGTACTAACATTTACCGAAGTTTCACTATGAGCAGTAATATTTTACTGCCCTTTTGCTAGGGCAGTAAAATTCTGAGAGATGTGAATGATTACTATACCCATTTTAGAGCTGAGGAAAATGGGGCTTAGAGATAGAATGATTTAAATTACATAACATATGGCAAAATATTAAGCCACAGTCACTCATCTAGTAGAAACTCTGGCGGAGCTGTGATTTGTAGGCAAATATTCTCATTTCTATAGCCCCTTTTCTTGATAACTTCTATATTTTCTGTCTTCATCTTTGTCTCATTTCTTACCATAAGTTTGTCAAATTGTTGTCTAACTTGCTATTTTCTGTCCACATACCGTGTTAATCTTTGCTTATATGATCATCTAAAAGCTCTCATTTAAATTTTATTCACCACTCAAGGATGTACTAGTTAGGATTGCAATCATCTGTGAGTAACAGAAGACCCAACAACACTGGCATTTAGAACAAAGTTTAGGAGCACAGGATCAGGTAGCATGGTGCCTGTGTTCAAAATCCAGCTTCCCCACTTACTACTAGCTGAGTAACTTCAGCCTTTTCATGCCTCCACTTCCACATCTAAAAATTGGGAAAATAACGGAACTCACTTTTTAAAGACCTTCTGAGGATTAACTATGAATTCAAATAAACTGTCTAGAAAGTGCTAAAAATTAAGTTACCATCATATAGTTTCTCCCTTGGAGGTAGGCAGCCACATTCCCATGCTGCCCAGAACCCAAGTTGCTCCTGTCTCTGCTCATTCTCAGCCTTTAAAACCAAAGTGCCACCTTCTTCATTCCAGGCAGAAAAAAAGAGGAAAGGCAAGGACACAATGACTTCTTGTGGATTTTTGCCTTTTAGTTGAGAAGGGAAGGCCCCCTAAAGGGTTTGTTCCTACATCTCAACAACAAAAATGGTGTCATCTGGACAGGCCTCACATCCATGGTAACCTGGAATTTTCTTCCTCTGCTTTCCAGCCTCTGTAGTGGAGAAAGGAAGGGGAGCATGTGGTTGGGAACCAGTTGAGTAAACCAATCTCTAGTACCACCCAAAAGACCCAGCTCATATGCTACATTTGTCTTTTCTAATTATGAAACTAAAGGACATGAACTATACTATTTCTTTGGAACTAATTTATGGTTCTCTCTGTCTGGGATTCATACTTTTGCATGTTTTTTCCCCCTTCAAGTTCCAGTTCATTCCTTCTCCTTGGAAATGAATCTCTAACCACCCCAATGAGTATAGGACTCTCCTCCTATTCTGTTTTAGCACTCTATTTATTTCCTTCATAAATCCTAATGTAGTTGGCAAGGTGAGAAGGACAATATTTTTTATATTCCCGATAAGCAAGGTTTTATTCTTGCCCTCATTACACCACTATGTCCCTACTAAGAGAGGACAGAATTCAGTCACCTTGGGAAGGTGGAGGATATATTGTTAAGTTTATGTCAAAGAGAGCAGGAGGTGTATAGCTATTCCCTACATGCTGTAGTGGAACACTGGTGAGAAAAAGCAGATGAAAGCAGATCTAAGAGGCCAGACATCAGGGCAGTGTTGGCCAAGAACATTGGAGTCAGAGGCCAATCTCAGAGAATAGTCTGAAAGATGACATGCCTCTCAGAGAAATCCCAGGTTTAACATGGCACTCATCTAGCCAGGTCAACTGCAATCACTCAACAGCTGCACAGGAAAGTAGCTGGATTTTTTGAATAAATGAATGAATGAATGATTTTCAAGGATGTATTTTGACAGGATGGAGTATCCCATATTTTGATGGGATCTGAAATCTCGACTTCATTAAATTCTAGGTGTAATATGATAGTTTGTCCCCTAAAAAAAAAAAAAAAAGAATACTTCTTAAGGACAGAGATTCCCTTTTTCTTCCTTACATCTCCTTCGGATCCTCCTTCCAAAATACTCCATGCATGTTTGTTGATTAATTAAATAAGGTACTGAAGATAAAAATGACAGAATTAGGGAGAAACAAATGATTGTAAGTCCCAAGGTTATCTGTATTTTTCTTCAGAATGGGCCTTATAACTCAGTGGAAAAAATGGAATGACAGACACTGCTCACTTCTGTGTTTCATTGCTACTTTAATACAGAAGAATGACCATGAAGATAATAACATTCCCAGAGGACATCTGAGATAAGAATATCAGTATTTAACCTTAAGAAATAGGGCCCTCTGCTTCAATAATAACTTGGGTCACATACACCCTTACCTGGGAATCTAATTTGATGTCTGAAATCTTGATGGAATTTCCAAGTTTCATTCTGTTTTCATAACCATAAATGTGCCTCGTTTTTTAAACTGTTTGCTTGGTAGAAACTGGGATCTTTTATTCCTGCTTAATACTTTCATTTTTGTCAAATTATGTGGACATTCAATCAGCTTCCAGAATCAACTCTAGTGCTTTCTTGTTCTCCTTGTGCTATGTTTGTTTAAATAGCTCCTTTAGGCCACAGGGACAGAAAAGTGCTTCAGTTCCAGTTCCACCCTTTGCTGACAGAGTGACCTCTGGGCACATGAACCTCTGTGATCCTCAGTTTCCGCTTAAAAAGCTGACAATACCTGCCCTGACTGACTTAGAAAAGTATCAGAAAGATGAAATGAGACCTGTGTGAAACACTTTGTAAAATGTAAAAGTGATGCACAGATGAAAGTTACATTTTATAAATAGTATCATAAACCTAAATTGTATTCCCTGTTTATAGGTAAACACACTGATAGCAGAAAGGCCAACAAATTTATTAGTGCTTTGGGTTAAAAGGTTTACTGAATCACACTTTTGCCTTTGCCTCTGCCACCTCCTGAAAGCCCAAAGTAATAATAACAAAGAGATAAGGCAAAAAAAAAAAATGGAATTAAGCCACAAAGATAATAAATGAAGGAAAAAACAACAGCAACAAATTTTGAAAGTGGAAAAGTAGAAAGAAGAGTGGCAAATTGCCCAGAAGAAGAAGGAAAAACAAATCCTAAACTGGCTTTTGAGAAACCTGAGAAATACTCAACCTGAACCACTGAAGTCCCAAAGGCTTCAGAAAGGGAGGTGCAAGTGGGCTGCAAACAGGAGGATTGGCAATCCTTTTCCCACTTAGCCAAGGTGGCTGCCAGTCATTTGCTCTTGCTAAAGATTAGAGGTTAACTGTCTGGCAAAGCCATGACATTCAGTGTCGGCACTGCTTGGGGACATCAGGCACAGGTGAGGTTGAGAACAGCATGTTGGAGATGGAGCTTAAGTGGCAGTATAAATAATGAGTTCTGAAACACCTCAGCCCTCTTTTCCCACTCAGCTTCCAGAACATTAACAACCAGGCATCCCCCCTTGAAATATTAGAAGATGGGAATTTTCTTCTCTGAGTAATATGACCAGCCCAAGAGATAAAACATAGATTCTAACAATGGGATTCCCCCCAATAAAACCAACCATCCAGTAGCACCCTGACTGGGAGGCTCAATTGGTTGGAGTATCATCCGGTGCACCAAACAATCGCAGGTTCAGTCCCCAGTCAGACACATATCTAGGTTGTGGGTTTGATCCTAGGTGTGTGTGGGAGGCAGTGGATTTCTCTCTCCCTCTCTTTCCCTCTCTCTCCCTCTCTCTCTTATTCTCTCTCTCATTCTCTCTCTCTCAATTTCACGTGCCTCACCCATGTGCTTGGAACTTACCATCAGCTTCATAATGCCCTATTTTTTTCCTTTTATCTGTTTAGAGCTCTACTGAGGTATAATTTACAACCATAAAAATAATGCCTCAATTTTAAATATGAATAAAGAACCAGAGACCACCAGAAAGCTGAGGAAAATTTTTAATATGAAACACATAAATAATAAAAAGAAAAAATAACACTAAATATTGGACAGAGATATAAAACTGTCAAAAAAATCTGTCAGTAATATTCTTAGAGCAGTGAGATAGAGGATCTTTAAAATAAGGACATGATGCTGTAGAAAAGGAATATTCAGAGGACAAAAATGAATTCTTAGAGATTAAAAGTATAATTTCAGAGATTGAAGATTAAATTATAAAAGATGAAAATAAAGTTGATGAATTTATTCATTAAAGTAGAATGACTTTAATTTTGCTTAAAGTTGAACAAAAAGACAAGAAGATGAAATACAGGAGAGAAAAAAATATGAGCATATCAGATTACACCAGGAACATTTATCATCCAGAAAATAAAGTCCAATGGGAAAGAAAAAAAGAAAACAGTGGGAAAGAAATAATCAGGAAATAAACCAAGAAAATTTCCCAGAAATGAAGGACACAAGTCTCTAGTTTGAAAGGGCCCTTTGAGTGATCAGCACAATAGACAGAAATAGACCCAGACTGTGGCAAATCATTGTGAAATTTCAGAACAGTGGAATAACAGCAACAACAAAAAAAGATAACCCAAACATCTAGAGAGGAAAAAATGGTTTCAGAAAATGTGAAGCAGGATGACTTTAGATTTCTCAGCAGCACCCAGAAAGCTGGAAAATAACAGAGCAAAGCTTCAACATTCTAAGAAAACTTTTTATCTGGAATTGTGTTCTCAGCCACACTAAAATAAAATGTGAAGATGAAAGAAAAACATGTTCAAATATACAGTTAAAGAAATATTAGCTCTAAGTAAACTACAGATATGCTCCACCCAAATGAGGGAGTAAACCAGGAATTTAAAAGGTGTAGAACTTGAAACATAAGTTTCAACACAGGGAAGACGGAGAGAACTCTTAGTATTAGAGCATAGGGAGGTCATTTCGTAGAATGAAGCTGTGCAGGAGACCCAGAGAAGACTGGGTTGAGTCAGAAGATCCATGAGGCATATCTTCAAGAAGATGAAATTAATAGAATACTTAATATGTTTAAACATACTGAGAGGATAGTTTATATATTTGTGGGCAGAGTTTGGAATGAATTTGTGATAGAATTATATGAAATGAAGATAAAAGTTAAGCTAAAATTAGATATCAATTAATCCAGAACAAATTTAATATTAAATCCAAAAAGTTGTAAAGAAAATGTGATCATAGGATACAATTTGTCTCAGCTGTGAACAACATTGGTTGTTATAATAAAATTAACAATTAATATTTATTTGACCAAATTGTGACATAACTATATCAAGAAGATAGAAACACAGAAGGGGGTTGCTTCTACTGTGTGAGGGGAGAGGGGTGGTGGTAAAAGGGGGCAGAATCTTTATCTTCCAGGGTGGGGACTTACTAGCAACATCTTACATTAGCGGTATGTAAACATGATGTTAAGAAATGCGAAGGTAAGTATCAAAAGAAATGGCCAACAGATTTGATAGCGATTGTCCCTCAGAATAGGAAATGTGTATGTGTGTGTTTGGGTTGTTATAATGTGCTCATTGTGACAAACTTTGTGCATCTGTAACTATAACACAACTATTAAATAAATTTCTCAAAAAGTCAAACAATACAAACTCTATTTTTGGCACAGGGGACAAAATTATAGCTTCTCGTACCTAATTTTTTCTTTCTTCATTGGATTATACAACTTGCCTCATTTGTAAGAACCTGAGACACTGAACATACAAATGGAAATTGGCCAGATCAAAAATAAAAATAGAACTCTGAACAGCAATCTACAGCAACTATCCTAAGAATCCAACCCATTATCCATGGTAACCAGCCCAGCAAACCAACCTGCTAAAAGTCAGAGTTGTAAGTAATCAGACCATAACCCCTTGTAACAATCAGCCCTAAAATGCTCAAAATTTGATTAATAATTGACAGCTTCCCTAATCTTCGCCCTTGCTTCCAACTTAGGACCAACCAATGAAGACCAAATAGAGATACTTAACCAATCATGTAAGATGCATCTGCTCTAGTTAGCTTGTTTACACCCCCCCTCCCCCGGTGCCCCCATCCTACAAGCAGGGCACACCTGAAGCCTTGTCTTTTTCTCACCATAGAGCTTTCCTCTGCCTGCCTTTGAGTCATGACCAAATAAGTAATGGTGCCTGACTCCCTTTCTATAGCAAGCTCTTCGTACATGCCCTTTGCTTTGTTCCCACTTGATTGGTCTTCGTTTATTTCCACCCACTATTTTGAGGCATTACAAATTTTCAAAGATAGAAAACCATTTGATTGGTCAAAAATTAAAATTAGCTAAATCAACAACCCAAGTTCAAGAGAAAATAATTTCTTGACAAATCCTTATATTTATTCACTCACATATTGTTCTCTATTCCCACATGCCAAACACTACACTGTGTGTTCTGGAAGACACAAAGATAAATTCGGTTAGTTGAGTATTCCATGTAATTGGATTTAATAATTTTAGAGTTTCTTAAGTTCAGATGTTCAAACTTATCTTAAGTTTAAATAACAATTAAAGCTATATTCATACTTCTAAGAATATGGACATAATTTTAAAAAGCCAGTTTCCAAAAAGAGAGATCAAGTTGCTGTCATACTTTTATACTTTTTTATATTACATTTTTTTTCTCAAATTGCCCAGTTTAAATTTTCTTACTTAACTATCTTGGCATATGTCTAAAACATGCTTTTTTTACTCCCTTGAAATCTTCTCTTGTGTTTACTACTGCAACTATAAATTTCAGATGTATATTTTATTTATGCCCATTTTGCTCTTTGTGCTTAGAACTGAATTGCAGATGTCTTATGAAGCAGCACATATGTGATTATGGAAAATTATTCCATTGAAAATAAGAGTAGTTTTTATAATGATGGAAATTGAAGAAAGAAATTGAGGTTGACAAAACAGATGTATTCATAAAAAAACTACTGTGTGCATGTGATGAACTAGTTTTCAGCAAGATTCAAATAATGCAATCAGTGGTGATTTAGCTAGTCCATGCAGTTGTCAAAGGCATATGGGATGTACGAATAATAGCTGGAAATTTGTTGTGGACATGAGGCTATTAAGCTTGTCTCCCACTGCATTCAATATGCTAGTAAAAACTATTATTAAATAACTGATTTTATAGCAACTGTTAAAATTATTAGGCCAAAGTATAAATTAAAGTTTATGATTGATGCAAATGTATGCCTTAAAATGTATAATACTAATTGAAGTTCCTTTTTCATTTAAATAATAGTTAGACGAAAGAATAGAGATTACCAAAATAACAGCAAATTTATGAGGCTGCAAGGAAGGCTTCACAAAAGTAAGGAACATTAAGTGTGACTTTGCTTTTCAAACACAGAATCTCACAGTTATCAGTGATCTTCTCCCTAGCTGAGCACCCACAGTCGGCGTGCACAGTGGTGAGGGTGGCACACATGAAATGCTGAAGGCCAATGAAGGAGAACAAATGACGAATCTGATCTCCGGAGCCTTCTGTGTTACATGCAGATGTGGGGAGTGTCAGTCAACACCCACCACATTTGGAATTTGTTTCTACCTGTATTGTTTCTTCACTTGCAATCCCTAAAATAAAACTTGTCAATTTATAAAAGGCAAAAATTTTTTTGGCAAATACAGTGATCTATTCAATGTATCATTGAAGCTTTTTAGAAATGGCAGTTTCCTAGGCTCTGCCCTATATTTACAATCTCTGAGGCTGGATGTTGGAGTGTGTTATTTCCAGAGGCTGCTCAAGTGACTGGGAGTTGAGGGACTGGGCAAGGTTTGAGAGATAGTACCACTACTCTGTAATATTTATGTTTTTTTTTTAATTTAATGTCTATTTTATTGATTATGCTATTACAGTTTTCCCAATTTTTCCCCTTTATCCCCCCCCACCCTGCACCCCCCAGCTCTCCAGCATTCCCTGGCTTAGTTCATGTCCATGGGTTGTACATATAAGTTCTTTGAATTCTCTGTTCCCTATACCATTTTCGACCTCTCCTCATCTATTTTATGCCTACCAATTATGCTTCTTCTACCCTGTACATTTCTCCCCTATTCCTCCCCTCTCTCCCCACTGAAAACCCTCCATGTGATGTCCATTTCTCTGATTCTGTTCCAGTTCTAGTTGTTTGGTTAGTTTCCATTTTCATTGTTTGTCTTTTTTTTTAGGTTCATTTGCTGATAGTTGTGAGTTTGTTGTCATTTTACTGTTCATAGTTTTTGATCTTCTTCTTTTTCTTAGCTAAGTTCCTTTAACATTTCATATAATAAGGACTTAGTGAGGATGAACTCCTTTAATTTGACCTTATCTGGGAAGCACTTTATCTGCCCTTCCATTCTAAATGATAGCTTTGTTGGATAGAGTAATCTTGGATGTAGGTCCTTGCCTTTCATGACTTCAAATACTTCTTTCCAGCCCCTTCTTGCCTGTAAGGTTTCTTTTTGAGAAATCAGCTGATAGTTTAATGGGAACTCCTTTGTAGGTAACTTCTCCTTTTCTCTTGCTGCTTTTAAGATTCTCTCTTTATCTTTAATCTTGGGTAGCTTAATGATGATGTGCCTTGGTGTGTTCCTCTTTGGGTTCAACTTCTTTGGGACTCTCTGGGCTTCCTAGACTTCCTGGAAGTCTATTTCCTTTGCCAGATTGGGGAAGTTTTCCTTCATTATTTTTTCAAATAAGTTTTCAATTTTTTGCTCTTGTTCTTCTTCTTCTGGCACCCCTATAATTCTGATATTGGAACATTTCAAGTTGTCCCAGAGGTTCCTAAGCCCCTCTTCATTTTTTTGAATTCTTGTTTCTTCATTCTGTTCCAGTTGGATGATTATTTCTTCCTTTTGTTCCAAATATTTGATTTGAGTCCTGGTTTCCTTCCTGTGACTGTTAGTTCCCTAAATATTTTGCTTTATTTCATTTTGGGTATCTTTCATTTGCTCTTTCATTTTGCAGCCAAGCTGAAACAGTGCTGTGAGCCTTTTGAATTCCAAGGCTTTGAACTCTCCATCAGATAGGTTGGCTGTCTTCTCATCGCTTAGCTCTCTTTCTAAAGTTTTGCTCTGTTCTTTCATTTGGGCCCTATTTCTTTGTTCAGGGCCTCTGTTAAGTTGTAAGGGGTCAGGGCCTTAGGTATTCACCAGGGCAGGGCAACCCTCCTTGCTGCACCGTGGAGCTGCCTGTGGGGGAGGGGCCAGAGAGGGAACAATGCAGCTTGCTTGCTCAGCTCTAGCCCCACTTTCCAAGGAACTCTCCTGTGAGACTGGGAGTTTCTTCCCCAGCAGCAATCCCTGTGGCAGTCCACAGTCAGCTCTGAGTCTCAGTTTCCCCTTCAGCCAGCCCAGCCCTCATGGTCCACACCCTTACTGAGGGTTTTCTCCATCTGCTCCTCTTATCGGTCTGGTTGGTCTGGCTGACTGTTTCTTTAATTCCTTGGTTGTCATAGTTCCATGCAGTTTGATTTTCTGGTTGTTTATTGATTTTAGATTGGTTGTTATCCTCCTTTTGGTTGTGCAAAGAAGTAAAGGGTTTCTACCTATGCCTCCATCTTGGCTGAAACTTACTCTGTAATATTTAACTTGATATTTGACACAAACCGAATACCTAATACATATTTGAGGGTGGATCAATTTCAAATTGATATTTTAAAAATATTTTAAAACAACGTATAATTTGGAAAGCAAAAATCTTAGGACCATAGAATAAATTGAAAGCTGCTCTAGAAGTCATTTAATCCAAGTTTTAAAAATTAATCTGTCTAATCATCACCCAGAGAGATTTATAAATCCTCCTAAAGTCTCCTGCCTAACTATTGAATCTAAATTTCTAAAAATATGGCCTGGGACTGTGCATGGTTTGAAATTTTGAAAACATATTCATGACTTAGGAAATATAACTTTTCTCACTAAGCATCCTTGTTCTTTTAGTACTTTTTCAGGTGGCATGGTTTCCTGCCAGTCACAACCTGATCAGTGCTCTTTGCACCAAACTCAGTTTCCCTGCTTCTCACTGAAAGTACAATGACTGAGACAGAACCAAGAGACATCATCTTTCACCCAGTTCTGAATTCTATTGATCAGCTAGAGAACCAAAATTCAGTTAACATATTTCTGGCTCAAGTCAAACTAGCATTTAACAAAAAAAAAAAAAAAAAAAATCAAAAGTTCCATTAAGCCGTAGTTTCCCCATCTTAGATTTGGGATGTTGAATATTAACCTAATATAGAGGCCACTTAAATTTGGTCTCCATAGAGTTAGTTTAAGGTCTAGCTTGTCATATTCATTTTGGGTACTATCATTCAATATATTAATTTCTGACTCTCCCAGCTCATGTCACACTTGAATTTGATAAACATGCCATTGGTGGGCCAGATTAGAGTTATTAATAAACACGTCAAATGAAAGACAGCCATTGCCAGATCTTCTAAAGACCTTCCTCTGAATAAACATTGGCCATCACCCCTTCAATCTAGTCTTCACCTGGTCACACACCTGCTACATGCCTAACTGTTAAGCCCAGGTTTCCCATGTTCTTAATTAGAAACACCATAAGAAACTTTAAAAAAGCCCTTCTTAATAAATCGTAAAAACTACATTGTTTCACATTGCCTCAAGTCTCTATATCTGCAACATGTATTTTACTTTATATGCTCAGAATATTTCATATCAAAAACATTGTCAGTAAATACAGTATCCATTTTACAAGTTAACTTTTAAAAAATTTTCCTTCATAGGAAGAACTTTACCAATATTTATACCAATATTTACCAAGAAATTTATAATGATTTTTTCTAAACTTCCACCAATATGCACTGTACCCTCTCACAAGATTCTAGCTGGTCCAAAGGTTACAGTGTCTGACAGCAATTCACTGAGGCAGCACATTTCAATCGCTTTAGCACATTTCATTTAGGAGACCTTTGAAGTGAGGAAGAAATAGAGTGGGAGTCAGTTGATGAGAAAAGAAAACAGTATGGAAGAAGAGGATAAGAAATATCTCTGGACATGGAAAAAAGAAAAAAACTAACAGGAATTCTCAGGAAAAACTTGACTTTACCTTTGCCTCAAAGTAAGATTCATAAAATGCACACGTGAATTATTCCAAATGCACACACTTAAACCCAAATTATTGGGTTTAGGTAGAAAATTTCCAAACCCCTAAGATTATGAAACGGGCCTAATGTGAGATTCTTTTCCGGAAGATATACTCTAATAGTAGAAATACCTAGTCTTTCTTTAGACAAAAAAGAAGAAGAAAACCTAGTTTTTAAAAAAGGAAGTTTACTGGCTTAAATAATTTGTAATCCAGAGGCTGGCTGAGTTGTGGGTCTGGCTAAATCCTAAAAAGATGTCATCAGGGCACCATCTTCCTCTGGGTTCTGCTGGTCTCATTCTCAGGCAGGCATTCTCCTCTAGCTGGCAAGGTATCTGCAGGCTCACACACTCAAAGCCCAAGTCCAGACAAAAAGTGATGTTTCTGCTCATTAATTTGGGCGAGGTGTAGTAGGCTGAATAATGGCCACCCAAAGATATACGATTCTAATTCCTGGAACCAGTAAATGTTATAAAGAAAAAATGTCTTTGAAGATATGATTGTGTTAAGAATCTTGACATGAGAAGATTATTCTGGATTTTCCAGATGAACCTCTAATGCAATCACAATATCCTTTTCTTAATTAAATTTATGGAGATGACATTGGTTAATAATATTATATAAGTTTCAAGTGTGCAATTCTATGACACATCATCAATCGATCTTCTTTCATCACCATATACTTGACCCTCTTTATCCTTGACTACCCCCACCCACTTCCCTCTGATAACCACCATGCTGTTGTCTGCATCTATGAGTTTTTGTTTTTCATATTTGTTCATGTGTTGCTTTCAGTTTTATATCTCACATACAAGTGAAATTACATGGTTCTTAACTTCTTCTGTCTGATTTGTTTCACTTACCACGATAGTCTCAAGATCCATCCATGTTGTCACAAATGGCAGTATTTCATTCTTATTATGGCTGAGTAGTATTCCGTTGTATACATGTACCATGTCTTCCTTATCCAATCTTCTATCAAAGGACACTTCGGTTCACTCAGATGCCCTGTTGGAGGCCATGAGACCTTAGCACTCACATGGCCCAGGCCAGTGCACTGTCTGAGTGCAGGTCCTGAGCAGTGAATGATGGGCAAGTGAGAGTTGCATCATTTCCCTGGGTTTATATTAGTTTTGGGTGTGGGATGGACCAAGGGCTTCCTCTGAATGACCAATTACCTTCCCAAACTTCTGCACATTCTGGGTGGAATCAACTCCTTACCTATCCCTTCTTTTCCCTAGGCCTGACTGACAGGCCCTTTTGTCCAGCACTTCCCCCCTACCACTATTCTAATGACCTCTGCAGGTCATGTGCCTACCCTCCCCCTGTCCCACCCCCTATATGGTACCAAAAGGGGGAAGGAGGGCTTTTCCCCATATCCAATTATCTAACTAGCCTTGCACATGCTCAGTGGAAGTTTCTTTCCCTGCTGCCATCTTGCATGGAGGTAGGGGAAATTCCTGTGATACTCTATTATCTCTGTGCTCCCACACACCCCAGCTCCCGCATGCAATGAGTTGCCCATACTTGGAGCGCACAGAGTAAAGGGACCCTGTAAAACCTGCCTGGCCTCTCAGGAAGTGTCAAGAATGGCCTCTCAGGCAGCACCAAGTGTGGCCTCAGTGGGAGGGGCAGGGGCTCTACCACCAGAAGCAGGACACTCTGCACCTGGCAGAGCACTGGCAAGGTACTAGCTCAGTTCACTAGAGCCTCACAGTCTCCCAGAAGTGCTGCAAAACTCAGTGTCCTTGTCATGGCCTGTGGCAGTCCCTTCTGCATGGCGTGGGCCCAGCTCCCACTCGGAGATGCACAGGACCCACGTCCACAGATAGGTTCTTTCATGGGTAATCAGATTTGCAATATACTTAGGCTGTTTTGAAGTTTGCTCTTTGCTAAAAACCCCCTCACCCTGCAAGTACCTTGCAGGGACCAGTGTAACGAGCTCAACCACTTTTGCCTTTTCATTTGCTAATGTCCTTCTTCTGTGATGTAATGGGGGGCACTGGAGAGTAAGGAAGAACCATCTTGGAATGTGAGGAGATATTATTAGAATAAAGGCCTGTCATGGCAGAGGCTGCAGCTTTTGCTCCTCTTGAGAGAAAAGCCATGCTGTCATCCTTATTCCTCCACCAGACTCGGTAGTCTGTGTGTATGTTTTAATTCATCCATAATGGGTGTCCACATCAATTTCCCTGGGCAGTTCCCAAAGATATTGTCTGGATTCATACTATGCCCTCAGCACCCTGAGGAGCATGACTCAGTGCAGGAGAGGCTCCCAGTTTCAATCCCATGGTCTAGCTCCATCTCCTCCTGCAGCCCCTCCTTTCTCTGCCCTCAGCCTGCTCCTGGCAGTGTGGATAGGCATTATCAATATCAATGGCAGTGACATGGACACAAGCCTAAGAATGCAGGCAGCAACCAGAACCTGGAAGAGGTAAGGAACAGATTATTTCCTAGAGCCTCCATAGGGTGCAAGGCCCTGCTGACACCTTGATTTTGACTCAGTGAAACAGATTTCAGACTCTAGCCTCTATAACACTGAGGGACTATGGTTCTGTTGTTTCAAGCCACCAAGTTGTGGTAATTTTGTTACAGTAACCACAGGAAACTAATATACAGGCAATGTGGTTCACTCTGATTTGACCACCCTGCATTGGTTGCAACACATGACCAACTCTGAACCAATCAGGGAGCACTTTTTCTCTTTTTTAAGATTTTTAGAAAGAGGGGAAAGGAAGGAGAAAGAGGGAGAGAAATATCAATGTGCAGTTGCCTCTCACACACCCCCTACTGGGGACCTGGAGGCATGTGCCCTGACTGGGAATTGAACCGGCAACCATTTGGTTCGCAGCCCATGGTGAGCTACACCAGCCAGGTTTGAGTTGCTTGTTTTATTCTTGGAGCATGGGCAAACCTTTCATGAGGTAAACAAACTCCAAGTATAGGAGGGGCAGATTCCCAAAAGCAAAGCATAACTGGAAATAGAAGTTGGTTGGGCAGAAGAGGCAAAAAGCAGCAGATAATCCTTTCATGTTTGAAAGGAGAAGCCAAAGTTAACATTTATATGCCAAACTACAGCATTAGTGCACTTGAACTTGTTTTGTTGCTGTGGTGATGCTGTTAAGCACCATATTGCCAGGGATATGCTGAGTTGAATAGACGCCACTTACTAAGAACATATTTGCTTTTATTGCTAATCACAGCGCCTTCTCCATCTCTGACACATCTCCTTTCTGAAAAGTTGTACATTAAGATCGTATATATTATTCCAAATAGAAATATATTATGATATTAAGATAAAACTGTTTTTGTATTTATTTTCTAATATCTTTATGATTATATCTAAGATATTGTGTTTACAATGTGTAGTAAGAGCTTGTGCCAGAGTCTGCAGTGTGATGTCTATCATAATTTCCACATGTCTTCCTGAATTATAACTACTAACTAACCTGTAAAGACTGTTCAAGGATGCTATAGCTCTGCCTTTTATGAATTGTTACACTTTGGGTAAGTTACTAACACCTCCTACTATCAGTATCTTCATATGTAAAATGAGGATACATATTTTCACAGATTTGTTTGAAGGACTGTCTAAAAGAATTTGTGTGAAAGTTTATAGCAGGGTGCACAGCACAAAGATGCCAGTAATACTCCATGGTGAACCTGTAATCCAATAAGCACAATTAAATCATCATGCCGATAATTATTCCTATAATTTGTTCTCTTTACCCACACTCAAGCTCTTATAATGACACAGTTCAGCTTCAAAAGATCTACACATGGTTTCCATTTGGCTTAGCATGTCAGTTCTCAGAAGAGTCTGATGTCAAGTGTACATTCTCCCCCTTTTTAAAACTTTGTAAAATTTAAAATAGGATCAGTTTCAGTGCTAAAGCATGAGAGCTGTACCTGCTTATTTATCTCTAAACTATTTTTTATGCTAACACAATCCCTTTGGAGGGAAAGAATATCACAGCCTAATTCTCCAAACTGAGATGGCTCATTTGCCTTTGTTTTGAAACTGTCAGATTTTATTTTGAAGTGTTAAATTAATTGGTTCTATTAGTTTTCCCTTAGCTTTTTCATTATTTACTCTCAAAAACTCTAGTAGATAAGTCAGGCATAGTTTCCCTTTATGTACATTTTGCTAGAGGGAAGAGAAAAACTGACACTCTTTGATGGGAGGGAAGTCACCAGTTAGGGCACAGATTAGCCCCTGAGTTCCCATGCCTGTCCTAGTGAGCAATGCCACAGCAGCTCTGAGCTCCTGGGGGCATTGGGAAACCTACAGCCAGGCTGAACAGATTTAGGGAGTTTGTATTACTCCATCTTTGCCCAGGAAATTTTACAGTTGCAGGGTGCTCATAGGCATTTGATTGACAGCCTGTGTTATTTCATGAATATCTCCTTATACTCAGGATAGTTGTCATTCCAAACATAAGCCACATCTAAAAAACCTAAAATTTTCTAGGCTTCAGGGTCTTAGAGATGTAGAAATGAAATACAAGGAGATGACTTTTATAGATATAATTTAAGTGTTTGATAAAATTCAACTAATGAGAGCTTACTATTTAATGAAGACCTTTATCTGCTTTGTATTTATCATTTATATCTTGTTGAGTACCACAAAATTTCACCTGTGAATACTACATGTTCCGAAATAGGTATGCCAGAACACCAAATCCTAAAAGTGGTGGGAATATGAGCAATTTTTAATTTTTTCTTTTTTCCTAGGTTCGTTTCCTGGGAAAATAAAGATTTCTATATTTAACAAATGTCACATTCACAATACAAAATATTTTGATTAATATTTTTAAATGAACTTTTACTTTTATTTTTATTTTTATTAAATTAATTGGGGTGGGTTGGTTAATAAGATTATGTACATTTCAAGTGTACAGTTCTATAACACATCATCTGTATATTGCATTGTGTGCCCACCAACTAAAGTCAAATTTTCTTCCATCCCATGTATCAATACCATGTTATTTGACCCCCTTTACTACTCTACAGCCTCTTTTCCTCAGGTAACCAGCATACTGTTGTCTGTATCTATGAGTTTTTGTTTGATTGTTTGTTTTGTTTGTTCATGTGTTGCTTTCAGTTTTATATCCCACATGAGTAAAATCACACGGTTCTTAACTTTCTCTGTCTGACGTATTTCGTTTAGCATGAGATGTGGTACATATACACAATGAAATACTACCCAGCCATTTGCAACAACATGGATGGATCTTAGGAAAGAACTTTTAAAAGAAACAACTTTATGAATATCCATCACAGTGTTAGTTTTACAAATTAAAGCTTTAAATATATCTAATACAAGAAATTAATTAATAGAGTTTCATAATTATACAGTACAATGCAATTATTTCTTACTTAACAAACATTTATTACATTTGGGGAGGTATGTGAGGAACATGAACTGAAACATTTATACCCATTCTCCCAGTTATCTATTTTTTTCATTGTTTGGCCAACAAGCCCTCTCCCCTGACCCAATTCCAGTCCTCACCAAGAACCATTGTATTCTAGCACCCAGATGGAAGGCTTATATCAGTGAGAAGCAAGAGAGGCAAGAATGACATTAATCAAAAGAACACTGATTTACATTTTCACTTGGCTCTTACTAGTAGTAAGTCCAACTTACTACTAATGGCCGACTCAAGGCTGACATGAAAGGGTCCTTTAAATGGTGAAGAACCAATAACATGAACATAGGGACATTTAGAATATAGACGAAAGTGTCTGGATTTCACAAATTACTGTAAATATGAGAGAGAATATTTGTAAGTATTTTATCTCTAAGGTTGGATAGTAAAAATATGGTTCAAATCAAGAAAAAGCAAAACTCCTTTAGGATACAAAGTAATTGTGTAAAACATTGTGGATGGTTGTAAAATATGGAACCTAGAATTCAGTGAAGTACATCTCTAATGAATGAGGGTACACTGATGTGGTTTCCAAGTAAGCAACCCGATTAGAAGGAGATTATCATTTTCATGGAGGGGATCTCCTTGCATTGTTGCCCTCTTAACTGGGCAGATGAATCCCTGGTCCTAGGGGAAAAAAGGTGGTATTTTCCAAGTGTCATTTGGTGTCATCCAATACCATCACTAGAGGGACAGGATCAGCCAGTTACAAGCCACAGATAAGGATCTATCTACAGTAATTAAAGTTAACATATAATACAGGTTTTGTCACTCGAAGGCAGAATAGGCCGAAGTGATAAATGTTTGTATCCCATTTCTCTAAAATCTTAAATACTGTGCATAATAAGTGAGCAGAACCAAAAAGTTTCTGAGCATAGAGACTCAAACAGAATGGAATAGTTGTTTTCTATTTAGCCCAGATGAGAAAAATAAATTTATATTAACTGTACTGTTGGCATAGTAGGCAGTTAGACATGCATGTGCAGAGTAGGACCAATAAGCCAGGTATGGAATGTCACCGGGGAGGAAAGCCCTGGATGCCTAGCAACAGACAACTGAAGAAATTCACCTCAGGGTGAATTTCCCTAGCATATGACTAGTCATGCAGTTTAGACCTCCTGACCTTTCATATCTCTGGTAATGTGGTTCATGCCTTCCCCTGACCTTTCCTACCCTGGTATGTTGCAGTCATCTGGTAGACCTCCTTAGAGGAGAAAAAGGGGGCTGGAGAGTAGCCTCATACAACCCCCATATAAGCCCTCACATGACCATTCCCTTGAGCATTAAGTCCTAGAGATACATCTAGGCCTTGACTGTCTTTCAGCTACTGGCCCAGAAAAGCAACAAGACCTGCTGGGTGGTGCCTGGCTGACATCAGGACCACCTGCAGTAAATAATGACCCCTGCCCTGGCAGTGACCAATTAGTAGAGACCATGACCCTGAAAATACACATATGAAAAGCTGATGAATATCCTACTGAGATCCTCCCCTGAACTAAAAACCCTCGCAAAGGAGTCACTGAAAGTCTCCTCTCTCTCTCTGCCTCTCTCCTCCCCCACCCCCCACACACCTGAGCATTTTCCCCTCTTCTTTTTCCCAGGTGCTCATTTTCTTGCTTTTTTTCCTTCTAAATTTCAAGGACTCTTCTTTGGCCTCTGTAACTTTTATTCCTGAGCTCATGCAGCCCAGCTGGCTCACTTCTTCTATCTCTGAAACTTCCTAAATAAACTCTTGCTTGTATTTGACTTGCGCCTCTAAATTCTTTCTTAGCCAGAACTCCAGTACCGAGGTTGCTGAATGGAGGAAACATGCTGGTGCCGTTTCACCATGAACAATGGCAGTCAGAGCTTAATGATTGTAAACTGTACTTTGCCTTGGTATAGTATTTTTTTAAATGTTCCCAATTTTTTCCCATATTTATACCAAGAAATTAGAGATAATGTATACATATTTATGCCATTATTTCAATGAGTTATACATATAAAGAAAGATCACAATTAGATACATCCTGTTCTTATTTTCTCTTACAGTAGTTTTATTCGTGGGAGATATATTCCAAGACACCCAGTAGATGTCTGAAACCAAGGATAGTAATAAACACTGTGTAAACTATGTTTTCTCATATACATACTTACCTATGATAAAGCTTAATTTATAAATTGGGTGTAAGAGATTAATCACAATAACTAATAATAAATTAGAATAATTATAACAGTGTACTATAATAAAAGTAATGTGAATGACTTTGAGATTGTTATTAAGAAAAACAAGAGTTACTTGAACACAAGCACTCTGATATAACAAGGGATCTGATAACCAAGAAGGATACTAAGTGACTAAGGGGTGGGTAGTGTATGCAGTATGGACATATTGGGCAAAGGGATGACTCACGTCTCCAGTGAAACAGAGGGAGATGGTGTAATATTTCATCAGAATGGCATGCAATTTAAAACTTATTAACAGTTTATTTCTGAAATTTTCAATTTAATATTTTCAGACCACAGTTAACCATGGGTAACTGAAACCATGGCCAGCAAAACCACAAATAAGGGAGGACTACTGTGTATGTCCCCAAGTGAAAAATCTAACCAGTGATCTGTGTAACCAAAGCCAGGCCTTATCATTCACCCGAAGGGACATGGGCCACATAACAGAAATGGAGTGTGGTTAATACTTCTTGTTTTATCAGTTTGCTCTCTTAAGCCGACAAGCACCTTAGGAAGGGATCTAAGTAATTCCTTCTCTGTGATCTTTTTAATCAAAACTAAAAAACCCAGGCTTAAAGAGAATGGCACAGAATTTTTAACCCACTCTGGCTATTCCTTACATTGTTCTTCAACCTTTATAACCTAACTCAGAATCTATACCTCTCCACTCAATCACAGCTGCAAACCAGTAGAACTTGCATGTGAAATAAAAGTCCATTGTAGATGGAGAACAATTTCCAAGTGTGGTGTGTTTCCAAAGAGAAACTTTTATTTAGTTTAAACATTAAAAGAGATTAAACTTGGCTTCCACAACTACCACATCTATAAAAGACACATTTCTGTTTTAAGTAATCTTTTGCAATTGTAAGTTACATTCTTCATTACTGAGATAGGCCCAGACTTAAAGGATCAGACTGGGCAGAGGATGAGGGGGCATGCATCTTTGTTTCTTCCTAGGAGCTGAGTTTGGAATCCTGTATTTGCTCTCAGCTACAGAAGGATGTCTCCTTCAGGACAAGTACATTTTCAAGGCCTGTTTCAGGAATGGGTAACAGAAGACCACAAAGCCAGCACTTCATATATGTACTTACTCATACTTCTAGTTTTTCTCTAGTCTGCTGCCACAGTTATTTATCATCTCCTGTTTTCTCTCCTCTTCCAAGTGGCTCTGGAAAAGTTTCTACATAGTACGCATAATAAGATTCAGGACTCATTTCCAGGAGTGTTTATAAGCAACTCTACTGTTGAATGCTCTTTTTTTAAATCATATGCTTTCTTCAGAGGGACAGATTTTTATCTTTTTAAAACTTTTAGAATCGTCAAAAGAACCACAAGATAAAGTCAGAGAGGCCACTTCTTACTTATTATTGAATGTTATTACTTTGTGAAGGTGATCATGTCTATTTGATCACCTTACCTTTAATTTTTTAAATTTTTTAAATAAGAAAACTGTCTCCCTAGACTCCATTCTTCTTTAAAAAAGATTTTATTTATTCATCTTTTAGAGAGAGGGGAAGGGAGGGAGAAAGAGAATGAGAGAAACAGCAATGTGTGGTTGCCTCTTGCTAGCCCCATACTGGGGACCTGGCCTGCAACCACAACCCAGGCTGGGAATCAAACCAGCAACCCTTTGGTTCACAGGCTAGCACTCAATCCACTGAGCCACACCAGCCAGGGCTGATCACCTTGCTTTTTACTACATATATACATATATGTAGTTTCTACTACATATATGTGCAAATGCTGGGCTTTCACATAAAAATGAACATTCTAGTGGAAGGCACATGCAAAGATACAAATAGTAGTAATTGAGAAAAGTGATATAAAAGAAGCATGGACAAGCATTATTAGACAAAAAGGAGAAATTAAAATTAGTGGAGAGAGGACAGAATTAATTAGAAACTAAATGGTGGCAATCAAGGAAGGCCTTAAGGAAAGGTTAATGATATTTAAATAACTATATTTCTTTGTATTTATCTAATGTCAAAATTGTATGTAAATGCCATATATGTGTATATATGTGACAGGATATAAGTGGTCACATTTTAGATTTTAAAACTGAACTGTTCTATTTTTTTTCTCTTTTTTTTTTGCAACAGCTGAAGAATGATGTAGGAAATGTTCCCTTCATATCCTAGCAGATTAAAACTTTTCTGTCCTTAAAGAAGGGTAAATTGTTTAAAAAATTGTCAGTGATTCAGGATAATTTGAGTCAACAAATATTTTGAGACAGCTCACCTGGGAAGGTTGGATTAGAGGGAAATGCCTGTGCTCTAGAGAAGGAGGGTGGGGTGTCCCCCAGAGTAGGAAAAATTATGCCCAGGGGTCATAAGAAGCAAGTGACCCTTATCCCCTGGTGACCCTCCTGAGGAGGTAGTAGGATCCCAGAGAAGCTATGTGATGCATTTTGGGAGGGATGACCATAGACTTTTATTTCTCAATAGTGATCTGGAAACTACAGAGAATGTATTAACCATATCTTTTTGTTCTATATTTTAATACTTATACATCATGGAGCATTGTTGACCCTGTAGGGACTTCCCCTCCCAGGGCTAACTAAACAATTCCTAGAGATAGTAAACACTTATCTGGGAGCACATGTTTCATATGCAAACCAATAATCAACAGGCCTTACCCCAACCACCTCTTTTATCAGGTTTTTACATGTTAGGCCACAATTTTCTTGCCTTATTCCTTACTTATCTCAGGGCTAGGCACCAGACAACTAGGGTAACCCTTATTCCCCAGAGCCCTGATATTATTCAAACTAACCCAGCTTATACTGCCTCACTTGTTCCTTCTAGGGAAATCTGGAAAGGCTCTTGATCACATCTTTCCCTTAGTCTGTCTGCCTCCTAAACAGTCCTGGTCTTTCTCGTGTGGCCCTGCATGGCATGCTGTGCCTCCTGCTTCTAGGGGACAGCAAGTATAAACTTATTCCTTTATGATAGGCATTTTCATGCCTGTATGTTTTACTAAACCTGATTGAAGCAAATCTCAGGTACCCTTAAAAGAAAGAGCCACAGGATCCAACAAGACTTTGGCAAGCTTTGTTATGTTCCTACAGACCATGAGGGCCACACACATGGGTGGGGCTATGTGTATGTCCAGGAAGGATCTAAGAGAGCTCTAATCTCTGACCTCTGGCTGACCTTGATGCCCTGCACAAGTAGAAGATGAAATCTAAGGTGGAATTTTAAACTGCTTGAGAGTTGAAGCTATTCCCTGATACACACATAGAGCTTCTCATGAAAAAATGAAAAATTTATTAGTTCAAGCTGCTTGCTTAAGAAAATGTGTGACCAACATTAGCCGAGGACTAAATTAACCAAGCAGAAACTTCCATGGCTGCACCCTACAGGGAATAAAGACTTTACAGAATCAGTCCCAGAAAGTCACTAAACAAACAATACAAAACAACAACAACAACCCAGGAATTGCAATAAACACTTGGGGGTATCTTATTTCTAGAGTTACCATGTTATATTATCTAAAATTTCCAGTGTTGAAAAAAATTACAAGACATGCCAAAAAACAGGAAGTTGTGACCACACAGGAAATAAAGCAGTCAATAAAACTCTCCCTGAGAGGTCCCAGATGTTGGCTTTACTAGACAAAGAATTTAAATTAGATATGTTGTGTTCAAAGAACTAAAGAATACAATATCTAAAGAATTAAAAGCATGACAACTGTGTGTCAATAGAGAATATCAATAAAAAGGTAGAAATTATTTTTTAAATCTAAATACAAGTGCTAGAATTGGAAAGTATAATAAACAACATGAAAAGTTTACTAGTGGGGCTCAACAGCAAATTTAAACTGTCAAAAGAAAGAATAAGAAAACTTCAGGATAGGTCAATTGAGACTGTACACTCTGAGGAATAGAAAGAAAAAAAGAATAAGGAAAAATAAACAGAACACAGAGACATGTGACATAGCAAGAGCTGGGCCAAAAATGCCTACTGGGAATTCCAGAAGCAGAAGAGAGACAAAAAGGGGCTGAAAGAATATTTGAAGAAGTAATGGCTGAAAACTTCCCAAATTTGATTTAAAAATTAATTATCACATCCATGAAATTCAATGGATTCCAACTAGATAAGTTCAATAAGATACATATATAAGCACATTATAATCAAATTGTTGAAATAAAAGAATTTCGACAGCAGTAAAGCAAAAACAACTCATGGTATACAAATGATCCTCACTGAAATTACAGCTGCCTTCTCATGAGAAAAACATAATAATGATAATAAAATAAAATGCAGTTTTAAGTGCTGAAAGAAAAAGGCTACCAATTGTTAGTTCTATATCCTTCAAAAATATCTATCAAGAATAAAGGAGAAATTAAGACATCCTCAGGCAATGGAAAAGTGAGAATTTGTTGCTAGCAAATTCCTACTCTTCAAAAGATATTAAAGAAAGTCATTCAAGCCGAAAAGAAAAGGCACTAGACAGTTATTTGAATCTACATGAAGAAATGGAACATCAGTAAAGGTAACGACATAGATAAATATAAAAGAAGATATAAATGTACTTTTTGTAACTCTTTTCTTCTATCTGATTCAAAAGAAAACTGTATAAACAAAACTAGGCTGATGGACTTATAATGTGTAGAGATGTAAGCTATACGGCAGTTACAGCACAAAGGAGGGGGGAAGGAGTGTAGACGTATCGGAGCACGTTTCTGTATTCTACTGAAATTGAGTTAGTATTAAACCAGACCAGGCTGTTTTCAAATAGGGTACTAATTGTAATCCCCTAAGCAACCACTATGAAAATAACTTAAAAATGCATTGTAAAAGAAATAGAAATGGAATAAAAATAGTACACTAAACAAATGTCTGCTTAATACAAAAGTAGGCATGGTTTTGGTGATAGTTTCATTGGTACATGCCTAAGTCGAAACTCATCAAATTATATACATAAAATATATACAATCTTTTGTATGGAAAATATACCTCAATAATCTATTTTTTTAAATGTAGCCAATAGTAGAGAAATAAGAGAACAAAGACCTAAAAGACAATGATAAAACATTCCACACAACTACAGCAAACTATGTATTCTTCTCTAGTGCACATGTAATATTCTCCAGGGTAGATGATATGTTAGGCCATAAAATAAGCCTCATTACATTTTAAAATGTTAAAATCATACAAAATATGTTCTCCAATAACAGTAGGATTATATCTAAAATTAATAACAGAAGGAAATCTTAAACATTTAAATATGTGAAAACTAAACAATATGTTTCTCCAAATAAGCAATGAGTAAAGGAAGAAATGACATAGAAAATTAGAAAATTTTTCAGATGGCAAAAATTAAATCACAATAATAAACAATAAAAATATTTTGGTGAGTGTTTTGGTAATATCAAGAATGCTTAAAGATGCTCATTCTCTTCACCCAGAAATTCCACCACAGACTACATACCTTAGACAAATTCTTGCACATGTATGCAAAGAAATTTCTCAACAATTTTCATAGTAGTTGTCTCAGTCTGTTCTGCCTGCTATCACAAAGTACCATAGACTACATGGCTTGTAAAGAACAGACATTAATTTCTCACAGTTCTGGAGGCTGGGTAGCCAGAGATCAGGGTGCCCCATGGTCAGAATTTATGAACCAAAATTTATGGCATGCAGCTAAAAGAGTGCTTAAAAGGAAATTTATAGCAATAAACACCTATACTTAAAAATTTCAAATCAATAAACTAAACTTCTGCCTTAAAAAAACTAGAAAAAGAAAACTAAACCCCAAATGGAAGAAAATAGTAAACATTAGAGCAGAAATCAATGAACTAGAGAAAATCAACAAAGCCAAAATAGAAAAATTAAGAGAATTGACAAAAGACTCAAATTACTAAAATTAGAAAGAAAATAGGGGAAATTACTACAATTCTTACTGAAATAAAAAGGATTGTAAGCATATACTATGAAGAATCATATGCCAAAGGGACAATGGGGTGAGTAATGATGGATGCTCCTATAGGAACTGATGTAAACAAACAACTGGTAGTAAAAGGAACTCTCCTCTCCCCACACACCCACACACAGCATAAGAATCAGAAGCTTGATTAAATGGAAGAGTGTGCTCAAGAGTAATTGAGGTAGAATTAATACCTTTCAAACATAGCTGGTAATTAGAATCTGAATTAGACTTAGTAACAGAAATTAAATAATGGGACTATTTCTTCCACATTTAAGACACATAACTGCTCCACCCTGACTGGTGAGGGTCAGTGGGTTGAGCATTGTCTTACAAACCAAAAGGTCGGTGGTTCGATTCCCAGCTAACTGGGAATCACGCCTAGGTTGTAGGCCAGGTCCCTGGTGGGGGGCATGCAAGAGGCAACTGACTGATGTATCTCTTGCATATTGATGTTTCTCTCCCTCTCTTTCTCTCTCCCTTCCCCTCTCTCTAAATAAATAAACAAATAAAATCTTTTTAAAAAAGAGACATACTCCATTATTTTAACAAATGGAAATTAAAATCTCAAAGAATTAAGCTAAGATCACTCATAATGGTTAACGCCTGGAGACATAGCTACTATTACTAATATGGAGTATCTACTTCCAATCCTTTCTCTGTTCATGTTATATGTAGAAATCTCTGATATGTAAGAAATGTAATTTTGTTTTCCATAATTCACCAAAACTTTTATTTCTAATTCTCAGTGTATTGGTAGCAGAAACTAATCTTGGTCAGTTCATGATTACCCCTGTCCTAGGGTTGCATCTGAAATTTCCAGGGAACTTGCATAATTTTGCACTCCTGTGTGCCAGGTTCTCAAGTTACTAGTCCATGTAGGAGTCTGACTGCTTGGTCTCTCCAGGTCTGGCTCTCTCTTAGGAACTGTGGGAAGGTTGCTTGTGTTTTTCTGAAGTTATGGAAACTTCTTGTAGTCTAAGGTCTTTCTCCACATTTATGTTGCACCGAGGGACAGGGGAAATTAAGCTCCCTGCTCTATGCTGGGACTTGGCCTGGAATCACCATAGAGATGTTTCTTCTGTTCTTGCATTTATTTGGCATGGAAAAATCTGAGTCCTTTCTAGCTTTCCCAGGTTTGGCTCTGACATGGGGACACTGATTTCCTATCAGGCAGCTCTCCAAGCCTGTCTAGAAGTTTTATCATAAAATATTATATCATGGTATGAAAGAAGTATGATTTATTTAAGTGTTTTCTTATTGTATGTCCAGATTATATTAATCCTCTATTACCATATGTCATGCTGTATTAAATATATTGGTAGTGAAAGCTTTATCCACATCCATTATTATATCTTTAAAAGAAATTCCTAGAAGGGCAGTGTGTATATCAAAGAATATGCACATTTTAACACTTTTTCTATAAGTTGCCAAATCACCATCCAGAAATTTACCTCTTAGCAAGAGTGTGTGAGAATTCTCACTTCCCTATGTGGTAGAAGATTTAGCAATAAGTTAGTTACACAGGTCATATCCTTGCTGTTTATTTGTGTTCAGATTCTGTACGCTATTCATGATTTCATAATTTTAAAAAATGCAGTTTGATTACTTGTAAAGTAACCAGTAGAGAACAACTAGTATAGTTAACACTGGAAATGATTTTTAAGGCTAAAAAATGAGGTTATTCATGAAACATGTGACTAAGAGATTATTTCTTGGCAGGACTTCAAGAAGGTTAATGGCCAGCTTTTTTTTTCCCCCTTTCTATTTACTGGGTAAAGAATTTAATTAAAATTAAAAGTCTGTAGTAACAATAATTATAGTTCGCTGTAGTACTCAGAATGGCCGACTAAAGAAGTTCATGCCAAGAAACCTGGACCCTGTGAATGTGTTATATTACATGGCAAAAGGGACTTTGCAGATAGGATGAAAGTTATGGACCTTAAGAAAGTATGGGCTTTGTCCTGAATTATTTTAATAATAGGAAGTCAGATGCCAAGTATAAAATATATTAATGCCTTGTTGTTGGCTCTTACATGTAGAAGCTCATATGCAAGGGTCAGAGAGAGGCATTTAAGAGCTATGGGCCGCCCCCAGCTGGCAGCCAAGAAGGAAATGAGGACCTCATCTAATTATCTATAAGGAACTAGATTCTGCCAACACCCCAAACAGGCTCACGAGTGGATGTGTTTCTGAGCTTCCAGAATAGAGTCAGGCTGGCCAATACAGTGATTTTCACCTGTACCTCTGACCTATGTAACTGTAAAATAATACATTTTTGTTGTATTGAGCTGCTAAATTTGTTGTATTGGTTAGCACAAAGGTAGAAAACTAGTATGTTAGCTGAATAAATAAATAAATAAATAACAAATAAATGTATAAAAATGAATGAATGAATGGAAGAATCAAATGTGGTTTAAGAGTGAAAATTGTTATGTACATATGTTTCCTAAAAAGTTGAAGAATCAGAGGTCCATTTTACTTTTGAGGTCCTTTGAAGCTTTCCTTCCACTTTGCTGATCCATGTCAAAGCTATGTACCATTTTTGGCTCCAAGAGGACATAATTACATACTGAACCACCATCTCTGCTCTGCAGTGATAAGACTTATTATCATCTTTAGTGTGTACTAACTATTTTGTGCTTGTGATTCCTCAAAATTATTGCTTGAAGACTGGGAGCATTTTCCACCCACCACACAAACTATTACTCTTCTTACACAGTGAATTCAAGTTAAGTAACTGCATACATTTATTATTTTTCCAACAGGTATTTACTAGACTTCTGTTCTGAGTTTAGTTTTCTGCATGGCTCTGAAACTATTACAAAAAAAAAATAAAGATAGTTTCCCAGTTAAAAACTGATATATGTTCTAGAAGTTTATGTCTAAGTTAGGTCTTTGTCACTCAGAATTCGTTTGCATGTGAAACAATATTAAAGCATTGACTCTGTATCTAAACCAGCTCACAAAAGCCCATTTAACTAAAAAATTGTTTGAACTAACCTTAAAAAATTTAACTGAATTTAAACACTATTTATTTTTTCTATGAAAATTTCAGTTCTCCAATTTGTTATGTTAGAAGTTCAACTTCCTACCTGGAAGAACTGGCTCTTTCAGCAGTAATTTTAGGATCACAGGCTTCGTTGAGTAATGGAGCATATAGTTCTGAATTTGTATGTGTTTGAGCCATCTTATTTTGTTTTAGTTCTTTGTATCTAAAATACCAGTTACCCTTTTGTTGGATTATCTTGTTCTCTCTTTCAATTCTACTATCTTCTCTCTAGTTGCTTTTATTATACAGATTCTTTAATCAACATTAACTCTAAGCATCTGTACATCTGTCACCTTATATATTTCATTTCCTAGAAACACTAAATAAGTGGCAACTAGCTTCAGAGAGGAGTCTACAGACCTACAATCTATTCCCTTAACTTTCAATCTATTCCCTTAATCTATTCCTTTCAATCTATTCCCTTAACTTTCCATATATTGCCATTAATAAAGTTCATGCTATTCAGTAAAAAATTATCTGTTCTCTTTAAGACATGCCAGTCACACCCAGATAATGTTTTTCTACTTGAAGGCAAGTCATATACATGAACCATTCCAACAGGTATGTTGATAGATAACATGTAAAGTAATATATACAGAGAGATGATATGGTGTAGCTCCAGATATCAGTTACATACAAAAGTAAGTGGTAGAGGCAACAAATAATTTAGGAGCTAAGAAAATGAACTCAATTTATGCTTGATTAAACAGTTTAGCAAAAGTATGGGTTATTTTCTTGCTCATAGTTTTATCTCTTTTAGAGCCCTCTTCCAGTGTCTTCTCCATGTCTGTATATCTAAATCTTCATGGTCCACCACATGTGCACACTTTCTACAAAGCCTTCCCTGACAGCTCCATCTGAGGTAATAAGCCTTTCTGCTCATTTCCCCTGTCAACTTCTCACTGTTTTTCTTATGACATAGTGGAATAAAAATGGACAGATGTATTTTAAAAACTACAAGCATGGATGTTAAAAACAATTTGTTAAGCAAATGACAGGTAAGTTGAGATTTATATAAGAGAATGAAAAGAAGCAGGGAGAACACTTCAGGTACGGTGAGGTGACTAGAGAAGATGATGAGCAAAGGCAGAGAAGCTGGAAGTCAGGAGGATGGCTCTGTAGAAGCAAAAGATTCCTATGGAAAATGGCAGAAGGTAAATGTTAGAAGGTAGCTGGGGAGCAGATGGTGTAGGGCCTTGCACAATGCTTCAGGGATGAAGAATTTGGACTTTATCCTGAAAGCAACAGGAAGCCATCGAATGCACTGTTAAAGTAGATATTTAAGAAGATTAATTT
Organism: Anoura caudifer; assembly: GCA_004027475.1. Taxonomy (NCBI): domain Eukaryota; kingdom Metazoa; phylum Chordata; class Mammalia; order Chiroptera; family Phyllostomidae; genus Anoura; species Anoura caudifer. Next base: position 119,364 of record PVKU01004267.1, on the reverse strand, counting down.
GGCACCAGTATGTAAGATAGATGCAGGAAGCTTATTAAAATGTAATTTTAGTAAGATAAGAGTAGCAGGTATAAATATTAAAGGTCCTAGTCAAGTGTGTAACAACATTAACAAAATCTGTAACTGTTCTCATTTTCTATAATGCACTTTAATTTCTGGTGCTAACTGTCCATTCTACTTGCTGAAGAAAATTTATTCTAGTCACTTCCAGGTAAAATAAGTCCAATTCTGTGTTTTCTCATTGAACCTCCATCATTTCAGGAGGGGGTGGAAGGAATGAGAAGGCGGATGTGAGAGACATTCAGTTTAACCTTCTCCTCACTATGTTGGAGTCTATTTCCAATGTCATTTGTCTCATTTGTCCTCTTAGACAATGGGTGGATGGTCATTGGGAGCTCAGTTTGTCCACACAGAGTTCCTCTTTATGAGAAGTTCCCTTATTCTGGCTGTGAAACCCCTTGCAGATGCCCCTCTTAGGTAACTCCAGTCTCTAGAATTGGAAGGCCGAGAGAGAGGGCATTCAGACACTATTCACACCACTCCAGCCCATAAAGCACTAGGTGAATTGTCTCCAGCTGTTATCCACAAGTGAGTCTCACCACTAGTTTGACCTTGCAGCTTGTTCTCAATGATGGCAAGACAGTGGGGTAGGAAAAGGGGATTTCTCTCCCAGGTATGCTGTCTTCTGTCTCTCAGCCCCACTGTCTATCCATCGGATCCCCAAACTTAACTAAGAGGATTTATTATGTCTCCTCTCAGGATTCATCACACTCATGTTTAACCTATTTCTTTTCCTCTGCCAACCTCTCATCTCATTTCCTTTTTTTTTTTTTTTTTTTTTTTTCTTTTTTTTTTTTTTTTTTTTTTTTTTTTTTTTTTTTTTTTTTTTTGGCTTGAGCTTTGTTTGTATTTTATTTTTTTTCTTTTAGTCTATGTATGGGAGTCATATACATGAAGCTGAATCTTTGAGTATTGCCTCAAGACCAAAGGATTTTGAACTTAAGAATCAAGCATTTTCTGTCTTTCCTGCATTTTGTTCTTAACTGGTTCTTTGGTGAGTTCCACAGTGACCATTGTGTCTCCTGTCTAACTCTAATCTAAGAAGGAGCTCTTAGGGGGAAAAAGTGAATGACAGGTGGGATTAGGATGGGCATGGGTAATCACACCAATTAGTACTTCAAAAATTTTGCCACCACATAATTATGATGTCCTGAAGGCCTAGATTGAGGTGGAAAAAATTATAAGAAAAATTTATTGGATATATTTAGTGTTAAAATATGATATAGAGTAAGGATTTGTAAAGAGTTTTAAGATTTTTGAGCCTGAGTGAGTGGGAAATGAAAGAAGTTAAGGGAATTTAAAAGAGAATTACAGAGACGATTACATAGAAATTTATACCCAATGTTTTGATATAACTGAACCTGAATGAGAGCAACACTTACAGAATATACATTAATTTTGTTAGTTATCTGAAATAAGCATGGTCCTAGAGGACCAATTCCCTTGATCTAACTCACTAAGAGTGGTTTGGAAATGAGCATATCATTCATTTATTTACCTTGGGAATTATATCTAATAATGTGATTATTAGTGGACGTTTGTACATGATTATCTGACCACTGAGATGGGAGTTAGTGCTTGTGCTTGCTGATCAATTGGGTCAACAGGTGAGTGGTAAACACAGAATAAGAACAGATAGACAGACCTGGTAATAATTAGGGGCTGCCCAACTGCTGAACATGGTGAACAGCTCCTGTTGGTTCTAGGATTATTTCTGTCTGAGATAATTTCCAGTAATCTTTGGTAGTATCATGTCTCCTTCCTTAGAAGTTGTGAGGACACACTGACAAATTCTACTATACTATTCATTTTCTATATTCTTTATCTGTCATTTAAAACCTCTATCATTTCCTTATGACAGTTGCAATTTCTTAAATTACTACTAATCTTCTACCAGTTACATTTTAAATTGATGACTTCCCTTTTAGGGAAGCATGCTAGACCCCTGGTGCGACTTAGAAAGCACCCTCAAATTGCCAGCAATATGTTCATGAATCATCTTTTGGGTGACTTATTTCCTGTGATGATTTTGCAGATGGCTAATCTTACCCATTTTATTTTGATTCCTGTCTGTGCTAACCTCTAAGCATTATAATATCTGACTCTGTCCTAATTTTAGCTTATGCTTTCCTTTTTTGTTATCCTTTAGCCTTCCTTCCTAAATTTCCATATTTCTTGCATTTGCCAACATTTGTAAAGGAAAATGCTCAGGAAGGACTGACTTTTGCTTAGAGTATACTGAGAATTTGACATGTATTCCACATTGAGCTAATTAGAATGAGAATATATTAATTGTAGAGATTTAAGCATGTCAATACATAATGTTCTTTCCTTCCTGAACAAAGCATTAAGACCAGGATTTGGGCAGACAGAAATAAAAGTAATAGCTTCATTACTTTTTCCCAGGTGCTTAGAAGAGTGACTGGAACACATGGTGACTCCATAAGTATTTGTACAAATGAATGAAAACAAGATTGGTACAATGAGAGCCATAGCTTAATGTACCACTGCACTGGCTTCCTAATACATTTCTGGATTAAAGTAGCCCATCCAGTTCCAGGAAGATCTGGACAACCCAAAACCTGCCCTGAAGGGACGGAAAGGCTTCCTTCAACAGCAGTCTCCTCCAGGCAGGCTGTTATAAGACAGCAGGGGAGAGCTTGGTACTAGGGCAAGTCACTTTCCTCTCAAGGAAAGGAAAGAGTGGGAAAGTGGGGAGAGGCCAGAATGTTATTCTCAGGGGAAGTCGCTTCTTAGAACAAAAGACCATGAGGTGAAATTTCTTTTATAACATTTCCATCTTATGGCTCCTTTAAGTTATTGAAACTAACAGTTAAATGTATGATCAGACAAAACCTGTCTAGCCCAGGGGAACGTAAGCACAGGAATTAGAAGTTTTTTTTTTTTTCAAAATTTTTTATTGTGGTAAAATACAGATAACAAAAAATTTACCGTATTAACCATCTTTAAGTATATAGTTCAGTGGTATTAAGTACATAAGTACATTCATTTTGTTGTGTAATCATCACCACCATCCATCTCTAGGACCTACTTCATCTTGCAAACCTGAAACTACACCCTTGAAGAAATAACTCTATAACCTCCCATCCCCCAGGCCCTAGCAGCCACCATTCTACTCTCTGTCTCAATAAATTTGACTATGGCAGATGGAGATTTTTAAAAAATCAGCATTAGCACAAATAAATGCTGGATTGGAAGATGGCACGTAGATTTGTGGTCATAATAAGCTTCTTATTTAGAGGAAAGCCAAAACTAGGAAAAGTTGGGAGGACAACAGCCATTAGTTGAAAGTTACATCACCCTATCATCAAGTCATGTTTAACCATCTAAAATTAAAAGTAAAAGAAACTGGCCTGCACAGGTAGCTCAGTTAGTTAGAGCTTTGTCCCTACACCAAGGCTGTGGGGTTCCATTCCCAGGCAGGACACACACAGGAATCCACCAATGAATGGTACCCATAGGTAGAAAAACAAATCCATGTTTCTCTCTCTTTCTCTCCTCCTCTCTCTCTAAAAGAATCAATAAATTAAATGTTTTTAAGTAAAAGAAATCGACTATCTTAGAAGTTTTTTACTGACTACATTCATATATGTTTGTTTCTGTTGATTTTTTTTGTATTATGAAAAGAGTGAGTAACAATTCTACAATTACAGACTAAGATTGTTATCCTCAAGAGATCATTTTTTCAACCCAAAGTGAATCAGTGGCCTATGTCAGCTGCTGTCTAGATAAGCTATGTTAAAACATTTGCAGAAAACAGAGCTGGAAGAGAGAGAGGAAATGAGCCAAGCAGGTTTCTCTTCCATTATTAGAGTTTGCAGGCATTCCTTGCCCAGCAAGAGTGGTTCCTGTCTTGTCTCAGAGTAATGGATACCTGAAATGCTTCCTAGCACATCCTTTCTCTCGAAATTATTCAAAATTGTGTCTGAAGCTGAAGCCAACAAAAGGTCTCTAGTAAAAGGCACTCTGTGTGGGCTCTAATAAAGCAGGCATTTGCACTGCGAGAAGCATTATACCTTTGCTCTAGAAAAAACTCTGATTGCTTCTTTTACCGATACACTGAGAAGAGCAGAAGAATGGTAACCCAGGCATTTGGGTTTTGGTTCATTTAACTGGCAGTGACTTTTTTTATGAACACTTTCAGGGTCTTAAAGATTTTTTATCCCTGCATAAATTGGAATTGAGAGAGAGTCTAAAGTTGGAAATCTGACAAGCCAGAAGTTGAAGGATTGACTTTCCTGGGAAAATGCCAAATGACCCTAAATCTCTCAAGCAATACTTGTTCAGGTATTTAATCAGCTCTCCTGAGGTTTTTCTCCCTCCTCTCAGAAGATCATATTACATTCGGCATTCCAAGAATGTTAAGAATAGGTACCTTGCTGAGGCAATGATCTAAAAAACATATTTTGCATATAAGGAAAGCTGCTCCAGTGAAATCTGCTCTTGCAGGCTACCCATAGTGTCAGAAAAAGATTTGTCTTGCTGGTGGCTCTTAAATATAGTTTTTATACTCTTCCATAGAAGACATGATATTTAAACAGAAATCAACTCTTTATACCTTGAACACTAACTAACCTGAGACAATAATAAGAGTGCTTGCCCAAGACCTACAGTAGGAAGATTCAAGGGGAATTTTAACTTTCTCTGCTCTTAGATGCAGGTTCTCTTTCAGGAAGGTGATCTTCTGTCTGGCTTTTGGTTATTTCTCAGGATGAGGAGGGAGGAGAGAGCATAATAAGACAATTAAGACCCCTCTGGGTTAGCTTCTTTCTGCTCATTACCCCTTTGACTTTCCCAGTCTTAGGATCTGCTTATTGTTTCTTGAGTTGTTCTTAGGAAAACTCTAGAAAGCTTCAAGGGAGCTGACTTGGTGGATCCCACCAAGAGATGTGCATTGCCAGAACTTCAGAAATCTCTGAAGACAAATTTTCTTTTTTTTAAAGATTTTATTTATTTATTTTTAGAGAGAGGGCAAGGGAGGGAGAAAGAGAGAGAAACATCAATGTGTGGTTGCCTCTCACGTAGCCCCAACTGGGGACCTGGCCTGCAACCCAGGCATGTGCCCTGACTAGGAATCGAACTGGCGACCCTTTGTTTCGCAGCCCTCGCTCTATCCACTGAGCCACACCAGCCAGAGCTGAAGACAAATTTTCTTAATAGGCATTTTATTTTCTATAAAAGTAGTGACACGTTCTGTACAATTGCCCTTCTGAAAAAGATTATTTCACTGTTAATGGACTTTTTAAGTTGATCTAGAATTCAGCTAAATAAATAAGTGGTGATAGAATGAAGGTTCAAAATGTAACCAGAAAAGACACTGGCATTCGGGCTGCCTGTCACTACCAAATCCAATAAGCAATGACAGAGATTGAATCTTTATGGGCCCTTTATTCAGATGGCCAGTGATCTGAGAAGATGGCAGGTTCATATCCTAACAAACCATCTTCCCTTCTCTTTTTTGGCCAGATCTTTTTTTAAAATTTATTTTAATTGTTGTTCTTGTACAGTTTTCTGTCTTTTGCTCCCATTCCAGCCCACCGCTCCAGCCCTCCCTACCTCCTTCCCATTTCCACCCTCGCTAGTTTTTGTCCATGTGTCCTTTATACTTGTTGCTCCAAACCCTTCCCCTTTCCCTCTGAAATTCCCTCCCCTCTCCCCTCTGGTGACTATCAACCCCTTCTCAATTTCAGTGTCTTTGGTTATATTATGCTGGTTTGTTTGTTTTTTTTATTAGGTTCCTGTTAAAGGTGAGATCATATGGTATTTGTCTTTCACTGCCTGGCTTATTTCACTTAGCATAATGCTCTCCAGTTCCATCCATGCTGTCACGAAGGGCAGGAGCTCCTTCTTTCTTTCTGCTGCATAGAATTCCATTGCGTAAATGTACCATAATTTCTTGATCCATTCATTTACTGATGGGCACCTAGGTTGCTTCCACCTCTTGGCTATTGTAAATTGTGCTGCTATGAACATTGGGGTGCACAGATTCTTTTGGATTGGTGTTTCAGGGTTCTTAGGGTATAATCCCAGCAGTGGAATTGCTGGGTCAAAAGGTAGATGCATTTTTAGTTTTCTTAGAAAATTCCATACTGCTTTCCATAGTGGTTGTACCAGTCTATAATCCCACCAACAGTGCACTAGGGTCCCCTTTTCTCCACAACTTCTCCAACACTTGTTGTTTGTTGCTTTATTTATGATGTTGGCCAGATCTTTTATAAGGGAGGTGGGGGAGGACAAACAAGGTGCAGCAAGGGCTTTGAGATTCAGAAGCTGCAACATTTTTGTCCTCTGAAGTTAGCTGTTCCCAAGGGGATGGGTAGCATCTGTCTCCTCTTGTCACAAAGGCCTGGATGCCTCCAACTAGTCCCCAGGAGGTAATCTCTAGCCAGTGCCCCAGGAGGCGGGCTATTTCTCAGGAGCCAGGATGGGCCTTATCTGTAGTTTCTGAAACAAAAGCTTTAGCATACACATTACTTGCTAGACTTATAACTTTTTCCTTAAGCTAAAATTTTCTAAGTCTTGGGTCCCCTATCAAAAACACATTACTCTTGAATTAAATTAATGCATTGAAAAATTTGGTTTATAGAAGCGTGGTCCTTGCATTTTTGTGGTCTAAGCTAAGACCAAAAATCATAAATAAATTGAAGTAATGCATTGATAACATTGTTTCAACTGCAAAAGTATTTTCTAGACTTGGACCTACCTTCCCTTTGCATGTAGTTAAAAGTCCCCATTTAATATGAGTATTACACTCAACATGTCTGGGTAGGTGTGGACTACTTTCTCCTGACCTTTGTGGAGGCAGCTGACATTGAGCTTTGGTGAGGTGGAGTAAACATGAGACTTTCAATAAGAAGAAGAGCTTTTAAATTTTGCCAGTTTATATCATTTAGGTGAATATCAGTTTCTTTATTTCTAAAGTGAGATAAGTGATATCTACATCTCAGTAGGTGTTTCAAGAATTAAATGGTACAATACATGAAAAAGCAGTTAGTTTACTACCTGATCAAATCCAACAAATGTTATATCTGACAGTGATTTGGGGATAAGTATTTGTGCTCTAGTGCCAGCTCTGCCACTTCCTCAGAACATGACCCGGGAATAGCTACTTAAATCTGTTAAGCCTCAGTTTCCTTACCTGCAAAATGGGAACATAGAAATGAGATAAAATGTCTAGTTCTGTGTTAAGCTCGTGACAGGTTTTTATTTAAAAAGTAGCTTTATTGAAATATAATTCATATACCATACAATTCCCTCAGTAAAGTGTAAACTTCAGTGATTTCTAGTATATTACAGATATGTGCAACCATCAGAATGGTCAGTTTTAGAACATTTCCATCACCTCAAAAAGAAAGCCTGTGTCCTTTAGTTATCACCCCTCAGTTTCGCTTTTACTAATCCCCAGTTCTAAGCAACCTGCAATCTACTTTGTGTCTCTCTACATTTTCCTATTCTGGACATTTCATATAAGTAGAATCACATACTATGTGGTTGTTTGTTTCTGTGCGTTCTTCACATAATTTTATCACGATTCATCCATGTTGTAGCATATATGAGTACTTTAATCTTTTTTTCAGGATGAATAACATTCCGTTGTCTGGGTATAGCACATTTGTTTATCCATTCTCCATGTATCCATTCAAACATTGATTGACATTTGGCTGTTTCCACCTCTTGGCTTTGAGGAATACTACTACTATAAACATTCACATTTTGTATGAACACTTTTTTATTTCTTTTGGGTATATACCTAGAAGTGGGAGAATGGTAACTCTATGTTTAACAGGTGAAATAACTCAGAATGTTTTCCAAAGAGGCTTCCTCATTTCACATTCTCATTGACAGTGTTCAAGGGTTCCAATTTCTCCACATCTTTGCCATCAATTGTTATCTGACTTTTTGATTTTAGCCACGCTAGTGGGTGTAATGTGTTGTCTCATTTTGTACTCTTAATTTGCATTTCCTTGATGATTAGTGATAGTGAGCATCTTTTCATGTGCTTATTGGCCATTCTTCCCTGAAGAAATGTCTATTCAGATACTTTGTCTATTTAAAAAATTAGGTTCTTTGTCTTACTGTTATTGAATTTTAAGAGTTCTTTATGTATTATGGATACAAGTCTTTTATCAGATATATACTTTGTAAATATTTTCTTTCACTCTATTGAGTGTGTTTTTGCTTTCTTGATAATGACCTTTGAAGCACAAAATTTTTAATTTTGATAAAGCCCAGATGATCTGTTTTTTTATTTTGTTGCTTGCCACGTCCTCTTCCAACCATGTTGTCTGACAAGGTCCGGGCATGGAGGACTTGAGTTCAAGGAATTCGTCTCCCCAGAAGAGAACGTGGCATCCAAATTGGGTTAACAATTGGCTGTTTTATTTTAATTATTTTGCTTTTGCTACTGAATATAGGCATTGTACTGTAATTACTTATTCCTGTACCACCCAAGAGGAAGGGACAGTATTTCCCATGGAACTACCTGAAAGGATGAAAAAATCCCCACAGATTCCCCTCTCCCTTATACAGGGGTGCACGACAGCCAGGGCAATATAATTATTAACCATAAGAGAAAACATGTTGGCTTATTTAAATTACCCTGGTTTGAGAGACTTAAGCGGTCTGGGCCCCTTAGTATTCAAGAAATAAAAAATAAAATAATAAGTTAGACTTCTTGAATTAACAGCTGTAGCTGGATTTCCTGTCTATCTCTCCTTACATGTTTGTTTTGGTGATCAAAAGGTGGTGAGATTGTTAGACATTTGTATTTTAGGTTCATTGATTAGTATAATTCCAATGAAGTTATACAAAATAATAGAAAGTCCCTGAATGTCTAAAAGTCGTTAGAGTAATAGCCCCTCCTTTACCTTGAATAGGAATATATATCAATTAGACAGCCTTAGAAATAAGAAGAGCTGGTTAGCTATTAAACAGGTAGAAACAGTTACTATGAAGTTAAAGTTTATAGTACACAGAGAAACATTTTAGACAGAAAAGATATATAGCTAAGTTGGACATCATGAAGGCCTTATTGCCTCTGCTCAATCTACTGTATACTTTTGCCCTATGAACAGATTCTGAGAAATTCTAATCATCTGATTTATGGGTATCCTGGTCAAAATAATCTTTGTTTAATATAACTGAATCTTTGGGAACTTTCGTACTGTTCCTAGTTACTTTTGTATTGATTTTTTCTGCTTAACTGATCATGCTATGCACCTGCGAATGTTGAGCTATGCCAAAAAAGAAAATATAAAAATCCACTTGTGCTTGTAATAAACGAATCAGTGCTTCACCATCCTCTGAGGTGTGTCGTTGCCTGATCTCCATGCGCCAACACCTTACCACCTTCGGGACCCCCGGGATCCTGCTGCAGCTGGACTGTGGCAGTTGCTCATGCTTTTGGTGTCATATGTAAGACTGCTTTGCCAAATCCAAAGTCATGTAGATGTCTCCCTATATTTTCTTCTAAGAGTTTTATAATTTTAGATCTTATACTTAGGGCTTTTATCTATTTTGATTTAATTTTTGTATATGATATAATGCAAAGGTCCAACTGTATTCTTTTCCATATGATTACCTCGTGTTTCTAGCATCATTGCTTTATTCATCAGATGATCTTGGCACCCTTGTTGAAAATCAATTGATAATAGATGTATGAATTTACTTCTGGACACTAATCTCTACTCCATTAATCTACATGTGTACTCTTGTGTTAATACAACACTTGCTCAATTAATGTTGCTTTGAAGTAAGTTTTGAAACTGTGAAGTGTGAATCCTTCTACTTTGTTCTTTTTTTAAAGATTGTTTTGCTATTCTGTGTCCCTTGTAATTCCATATGAATTTCAGAATCAACTTGTCAATTTCTACAAAGATGTAAATTGGGATTCTGGTTGGAATTGTATTGGGTCTTTAGATCAGTTTGAAGAATGTTATCATCTTAACAATATTAAATCTTCCAATCCATAAATACCAGCTGTTTTCCAATTATTTATCTTTAATTTCTGTCAACAACATTTTGTAGTTTTCAGCATATAACTTCGTATGTCTTTTGTTCATTTTATTTTTAGGATGTTATTATAAGTGTAATTGTCTTCTTAATTTAATTTTCAGGTAGTTTATTTTAAGTGTATAGAAATACAATTGATACTTATAATAGATCTCATATCCTGAAAACTGCAGCTTAGTATAATAGTTTATTTTAATAGATTCCTTAGAATGTTATATATATAAGATCATGTCAAATGCAAATATAGATAGTTGTATTTCTGCCTTTCAAATCTAAAGGTTTTTATTTATTTCCCTTGCCTAATTTGCCCTGGTAAGATCCTTGAGTATAATGTTGAATAAAAGTGGTGAGAATAGACATCCTGGTCTTATTCCTGACATAGGCAGAAAATATCCAGTCTTTCACCATTAAGTATGATGTTAGCTGTGGATTTTTTATATGTGTTCTTTATTATGTTGAGAAAACTCCCTGTTATTTCTAGTTTATCAAGTACTTTCTTTTTCTTACCATGAAAGGATGTTAGATTTTGTCAAATGCTTTTTCTGCACCTGTTGAAACAATCATGTGCTTTTAAAAATTCTATTGATATGATGTATCATGCCAATTAATTTTCAGATGTTGAACCAACCTCATATCTTGAGTTAAATCCCACTTGGTCATGGTGCATAATCCTTTTTATATGATGCTGTATTCAGTTTGCTAGTATTTTGTTGAGGATATCTGTGTCCATAATCATAAGGTGTATTGGTCTTTAGTTTTCTTTTCTTGTGATGTCTTTGTCTGGCTTTGGTATCAGGATAATACTGATCTCATAAAATGGGTTGGAAATATTTCCTCTTCTACTTTCTGGAAGAGTTTGTGGATAACTGGTATTCATTCTTTAAATGTTTGTTTGAATTCAATAGTGGGACTATCTGGGCCTGAAGTTTTGATTGTAGGTTATTTTTGATTACCAATTCCATGCCTTCATTTATGTAGATTTATTCAGATTGTCTATTTTTTGGCAGTTTTAGTAGTTTGTGCTTTTCATGAATATTGTCTGTTTCTCTTAGTTTATCTAAGTTGTTGGTATACAACTGTTTGTAGCATTGCTTTATGATTCTCTAAAAATATTCTGTAAGGGAAGTAGTAATATCCTCTGTTTTATTTCTGATTCTAGTAACTGGGGTCTTTTCTCTTTTTTCCTTGGTTTATCTACCTAAAGGTTTGTCAATTATGTTGACCTTTTCCAAGACCAGATTTTGGTCTCATTAATTTTCTCTGTTATTGTTATTTATGTTTTAATTAACACCTGCTTGCATTAGGTTTAATTAACACCTGCTTGCATTGGGTTTTAATTGTTCTCCCTCTTCCAGTGTCTTAAGGTGAAAGTTAAGGTTATTGATTTGAGATATTTTTAATATGTGCATTTACAATGAAAAATTTCTTTCTAAGCTCTGCTTTAGCTTTTGTCTTCACTTTCATTAATCTCAAAATGTTTTCTGTTTTTCTTTGTGATTTTTTTTCTTTGACCCATTGGTTATTTGAGAGTGTGTTGTTTAATTTCCATATATTTATAAGTTTACCAATTTTTTAAATTGCTTTCTAATTTTATTTTATTGTGGTTACAGAACATACTTTGTATTATTTTTATCCTTTAAAATTTACTAGATCTGTTTTATGGCCTAGCATATAGTTTATTTTGGAGAATGTCCCATGTGCACTTGAGAAGAATGTATGTTGTGTGGAGTTTTCTATAAATGTCCATTACATAAAGTTAGTATTGTTCAAGTCTTCTATTTCCTTGTTGATCTTCTGCCTAGTTGTTCTATCCGTTATTGAAAATAGATATTAATGTCTCCAGGTATTGTTGTTGTATTTCAATTTCTCCCTTTAGTTATGTCAGTTTTTGCTTCATGTGTTTTGCATCTTTGTTTAAGATATATGAGTGAGATCTGTCTAGAAGGTATCCAGGCATGTAATATGAAAAATAGAGACATTTATTGAAGAAGACACAAGATACAAGAAACATTGCACATAGGACAATGATGCCTCAATCCCCTCCAAAGTAAGCACATTGGGACCTCACACAGTTTTACCAGTTGCCATCAGCTGCCCAGTCATATTTTCCTCCCTGAAGTTCTGAAATCTCTTGCCTTTCAAAGGTGATTTTGATTTGGGGAAAAGCCAGAAGTTGCTGTATCTAGGCTGTAAGGGGCCTAAATCACCAGAGTTATTTGATGTTTCACCAAAAAATTCTGCATGAGATGTGATGCATGAGTGGGTGTATTGTTGTGATGAAGCTGCTATTCAACAGTTGCCCATAGCTATGGTCTTCTGAATAATCCAAATAGTTTCCTTGGAGGAATGTCCAAGCTTAATGCAGAATTTGATGCAGATTCATTGCTCTACTTTCTCAGTCATTTTGAATGTGATGCCACACAATGCACATGCTCACACAATGGCATCTACCACCCCCACTGAATAGTACAGTGAAGTTGTCATTTTTTACACATTCACATTCCAGTCCACTCTCCTTGGCTGCCAGGTCATGTCAATGTCATATCAATGATTCTTGTCATATCAACAATAGCTGGAATTTTACCAGACATACCTCATGTGTATGTATGTGTGAGTGTGTGTGTGACTGATGTATATTCCTGATATTCCTATATATATCTATAGTCATCATAAAATATCTGCATTTATCTCCAGAGATATTTTTTATTTTAAATTTAATTTTGTTTTCTTTCTTTTTTTAAGATTTTATTTATTTTATCTTTAGAGGGGAAGGGAAGGAGAGAGGGAGAGAAATATCAATGTGTGGTTGCCTCTCATGCGTCCCCTGCTGGGAACTGGCCTGCAACCCAGGCATGTGCCCTGACTAGGAATCAAACTGTGATCTTTTGGTTCGCAGACCTGAGCTCAATCCACTGAGCTACACCAGCCAGGGCATCATTTTGTTATCTATCAATAGAGCCACTCCATCTTTCTTGTGGCTGTTGTTTGCATGACATATCTTTTCCATTCTTTTACTTCTGTTTATATCTTTGAGTCTAAAGTATATCTCCTGTAGACAGTATACAGATTGATCTTAGTTGTTGAATTCTAGTAATTGATGATTTATCACTCTAGTATTTTCAACGATGTTCTGAGGCATAATAATTTACCTAGCATCTTGAATCTCCTCTTAATTGCCTTTGATCACAATCTCTATTGTTCTTGAGAGCTCTTTAGGTTTAAATTTATCCATGCTTTTTTTGTGACTGAAGGCAATATATTTGGCAAGAGATTGAGAGCTATGGGTTTTACAACTGCTTCTTCCCCCAGACAAGATTTCTAAGGTTATGGAGCTGGAAGTGGTGTTAAAGGCAACCTTCTCTCTGATACTGCTGCTCTAGGAGCTGAATGCTTGGTAGACTGTGAGGTGTAGGTAGAGGCAGCAGCCTGAGGTTCTCTTGGCTTATTTCTCCAAGCACAAAACCATGAGGTGGAGCAAGGATTATCATGGCCCCAGTATCCTCAGTGAGCTGTGCTGGAGGCAGAGACTCTATCCCATGAATCAGATCTGTGAAGAGGAAGAGAGCCTCCACTTTTCAACCACAGGGGGCAGTGTGAGAAATACTTCAGTCCTATTCTTTTGGGGAAGAAACTCTTCTATTGGGAGCTGGAGGAAATACCCCAGACCCTCAACTTTCTTACCAAATTTTCACAGATTTTATTGAATGAATGTTTTCTTTATTTGCTCTTTGCCTATAGGATCATTTGAAGAGGATTTAAATGGTTGCCTTTTGAAGGTAAGCATTTAATAAATATCAGTTAGCCTTATTTTTACCTCATAAAAGACCACCAAAATCTTGAAAGGCTATTCTAGCCAATAATTTTTATTTTAGTGTTTTGTAATCATTAATTGCCTTAAAGACTTCTTTAATTACACCCATTTTTTATGATACAATGAGGCACCAGATTTTTATATACCAGGTAGAATCGCAAAACACTATAACACATGGGGAGAAGGGGTAATTTAATACCATCTCTTTCCCATGGTAAAGAATCTTCATATCCTCTTAGCTTTTATATTTCACTCAGTTCCTGAGGGTATTTTTAAATCAGTAATAACTCAGTATTGCTCCTGGGTCCTCTCAAGAGCAATGTTGGTAAGTTATTTATTCATAACTGCATATTTTCAAGAATTTTTGTGAACTATAATAACATTCCGTAAGCACCTTTTGCTTACTCTAGTATCAGATTTTCTCCCAACATTATAATTAGTACAATGCCTTCCCCACCATTCAAGAATTCTATTGACATTATAGAAACATATCAAAGTTTATACTTTGGTATATTCAAGCTCCTCATATAATTTTCCTGCACTCCAGCACAGTGGTTTTGAGTCCTCATATCTGCTTTCTGCATAAGCACAGGGCCCTATTGTTATGGGATCAAGCCATAACTCTGAGCAACAGTGTAGCACATATAAAATCATGTCAGTGGCATTCTGTATTGAGAACTTCTTCTGGTGTCTCCAAGCACTTTAAAGTCTAGAAGAATTCAAACTGTGTTATTGTGATTATCACCTTTCTCACTTCCATATTTTGTTACTTTAGAATATCATGAAGACTAACTGGTTTATGGACTTGTGAAACTTATTTCCCGTTAGGTTACAATTCAAGGGTCCATTATGACTGAAAATGGGGAAAAACAGAAATTAGAATTATGTAATGCTCATAGAGATGCAGTCTAAGAAAACAGATGTGATTCAGAGAATAAAAATGAGAAAGAAAAGATGTGCCAAAAGAGAGAACAAAAATACAGTATCAGCTAAAGAGTTACCATTAAAAACAAAAAGCCTCCAAAATTTTATAATAAATTTTAAAATATTGCAAGGCAATACTTCTTGCCAGATCAAAATAAAATCCCTTGTGATACTGAAGATGGTGGAGGAGGAAGTAGATGCTACACTAACCTCCTCCCAGGACCAATCTGGAATTACAACTAAATTGTAGGTAAATCATCTTGAAAAACCAACTGAACACTACCTAGAGACAAACCTTATAACCATGGACAGACCATAGTAGCCACATTACCACAGTGTGACTGGTAGGGAATACAGAGGAGGCATGAGAATGCTAAAGTGCTAGAAAGATATTTCAGTGGCTGGGGCCCACCACCCTGAGTAGTGTGAGGTCTAAACCCCAAGCTGGGCTCCCCAGCCTATAGCACCAGAATCCAAAAGGTACCCAGATAGCATCCAGCTGTGAAAAGCATCAGGGTTTCTGTCTGTCAGAGAGAAACAGCTGGGACTCAAAGAGCCTCTTAAAGGGCCAATGCACAAAACTTCATTTGCAGCCACTTACCCTGGGTTCTGGCAGACAGATGGAAGAGTAGACTAGAAATGCTTGAGGAGAGCCTGGAGTTGGTGGCTCTGGTGAGTTAACCGAAGGAAGAGCTGCCAGTATCCCTGGGCTGAGTCATCCCCCAAACTGCAGAAGCCATCTTTCTCAGACAGAGCACTCCTTTCTAAGTGGCTTCAGCCTAAGGGGAAGCAATAGCACTGCCCCAAAGAATTATTCTTCCCCACCCTGTGAAGCTTAAGCCCTGGTGCTGAGTATAGCCTGAAGCTATATCACTGATTAGTTTAATGATTAGGGCAGATCTCCGGGAACTAAGAGATTTTAGCTGATTCTCCCCCAGCCTGGTGCTGATAAAAGTCAGCCTTGGTGTGCAGTCCAGTTCTTTCTGCTTCCTCCCAGGCCCAGCAGAAGAAGCCACAAGCTGTGGATCCCTGATAGCTCCAAATAGGTTGCCCAGGGCCAGTCATAGCAGCATTTGACAAAGGCCTACATCAGAGTCTTTGCAGATCTACCTAAGGCATAGAAACAAATACAAAGAAGCAGCCAAAATTGGAAGACAAAGAAACAGACTCCAAATGATAGAAAAAGATAATTTTCCAGGAGAAGCAGATAAAATGGAGGCAAGCTACATATCAGAGAGTTTAGAGTAATGATTATAAGGATACTCAAAAGCATGAAAAAAAGACATAGGAACCATAAAAAAAGGACTAGTCAGGAATAAAGAATGCAATATCTGAAATAAATAATACACTGGAAGGAATAAACCATAGGTTAGATGAAGCAGAGGACTGAATCAGTGATTTGGAAGACAAGGTAGAAAAAAAAACACCCAAGCAGAGCATCAAAAAAAATTTTTTTAAATGAGGAGAGCTAAAGAAACATCTTGGACAACATGAAATGTAACAACATTTGCATCATGGGGATACCAGAAGGAGAAGAGAATGTGCAAAGGATGGAGAATCTATTTGAAGAAATAATGACTGAAAACTTTCCTAATCTGGTGAAAGAAAAAGACACACAAGCCAAGGAAGTCCAGAGAGTCCCAAAAAAGTTAGACCCAAAGAGACCTACATTGAAACACATCATAATGGAAAGATCAAGGCTTAAAGACAAGGAGAGAATCCTAAAAACTACAAGAGAAAAGCAGGTAGTTACAACAGAGCACCAATTAGACTGTCATCCGATTTCTCAACAGAAACATTTCCGGCCCAAAGTGAGTAGCGTGAAATAGTCAAGGTGATGAAAAGCAAGGACCTAAAACCAAGGCTACTTTACCCATAAGGCTATCATTTAAAAATCAAAGGAGAAATAAGGAGATTCCCAGACAAGAAAAAGCTAAAGGAGTTTGTTAACAACAAACCAGTACTGCAACAAATGTTAAAGGGCTTGCTTTAAGAAGAAGAAAAAAATAGAAAGAAAAAGAGAAGAAAATAGTCAAATAATAAAATGGCACTACATACGCATGTATCAATAATCACCTTAAATATAAATGGCTTAAACACTCCAACCAAAAGACATAGGATAAGAAAACAAGACCCATATATATGCTGCCTCCAAGAGATTCATTCCACATCAAAAGAAATACACAGATTAGAAGTAAAGGGATGGGAAAAGATATTTCATACAAATGGAAAGGAAGGAAAAGCTGTGGTAGCAGTACTTATATCTGACAAAATAGACTTTAAAAACAAGGCTATCGTAACAGACAAAGAAGGGCACTACATAATGATAAAGGGAACAATCCAACAAGAGGATATAACCCTAGTAAACATTCACACACTCAACATAGGAACATGTGAAGCAAATCTTGATGGACATAAAGGGAGAGATAGACATAAATGCAGTCATAGTCAGAAATTTTCACATCCCATTGACTTCATTGGATAGATCTTCCAGGCAGAAAATCAACAAGGAGAGAGCTGCCGTAAATGACACACTAGATCAAATGGATTTAATTGATATCTTCACAGCATTTCACCACAAAGCAGCAGAATAGACATACTTTTCAAGTGGACATGGAAGGTTTTCTAGTAAAGACCACATGTTAGGACACAAAAAAGTCTCAATAAATTTAAGAACACTGAAATCATATAAAAATAAAATCCCTTATAATATATACTTTATGATTGCTGATCTTTGTTAATGACATTTATCTTTATGAATTGTTTGAGTTTAATAGGGACAAAGGCTAAAACAGTATTACCATTATCTTGCTTTTCTTCATGAAGAGAAATGTCAGTTTTAAAATAAAGATGAAGTATCTTTTATAGATTTATAATCTCTTTACATTGTATTATGAAATCATGTTTTTAAAGATCACCCTAGTTTTTTAAATGTCTTGATTAATAAAAGCATGAAGAATATATTCACTTTTATTCAAAGATACTTAAAATTATTTCTATTTGTCTTTGGAAAATAAATTTTGGACTCCAATATGAATTTGGGTACATTTATTCTTTGGGGAATCCATGGCAAATAAAATACTGAGGCCATCTTGTGGGCATCCATTTAGGAGGAATTAATATCATCACCTTCACCCCTAGTTCTTTGATCAGCCCTGGTCTTCAATTCCATAACTGCAGCGGCCGCTATCACCTTTAAGTCTTAGGCAAAGCATATTTGCCTATCTAAACTTGCTTGTCTGTCAAGCTCCCAGCTTTCCCTGGGGTTGGATGAAATAAAGGATTTTTTTGTTTTGTTTTGTTTTGTTTTTTAAATACTTTTTCTGGTAGTTGGGAGCAAGCAAAAATCTGGAATATCTTTTCTTCTAGGTTCTGCAAGCTGCATGTGTAATCAGGGAAGGTAACAAGTCGATAAAAGAGTTCAAAACAGAACAGAGGACCTCTGGGAGAGAGCTTAATGCTTTTCTAAGAACAAATAGTGGATCACTGTAACCTGTACTGGTTTGCAACATTTGTTAAGCTGCTATTATATGTACACTCAAATCCACATTTCTGGTTATATGCCCATTTCTGTTTATCCCATCTATGTTATAGATGCTTCTCATAACAATGAGAGAAAGAAACAGATGGATATAGACACTGTGACTTGCAGAGAATAGCAGGATCTTTCACTTTGGGACCAACTTTCTAGAGACTATGTTGCTGAACTACCATTCTGACTTGAGGGAGCTGAATCTCTCATTGTTTGTTAATGACCAAAAGAGATGACCAAATACACTTTTCATTTGTGTGAGGAACACTCAAAATTAATGCATAAATCCAAAATTATTGTATCAAGAACACAGTCTAGTGTTCTGGGAAAGCTAAATATTGTTATAATATCAAAACAATGAGAATACCATTGTTTGGCTTGATTTTCCTGCTGATGGGTAACTTACCAGGTTTTTTCAGGCTGTTTTTCACAAGCATATGCTTTTCATTTGCATCAGAAGTTCCCTCATTAAGATGCTCATGTCCAACATTTGCTCCAGCTGGTGTTAAGCAACAGACCCACTGACTAACTGCATGAATAAGGCTTCACTCAGGCAGAAAGATAGTTTCCTTTATTTTATTTTATTTTTTGCTTTTGTGACTTAAAGGGGGAAACAGTGATATACAGCTTATGTTCCTGATGATTTGAAATTGAAGCACATAATGCAGAGAGAAGCTGAGTATGAGAACAGAGAGAAATGGTCTATAAAACATAAAAGGATCAAAGGAAAATGTCAGCATGAAGTAGATTGAGAAAAGAAGACAAGTTAGAAGAAGAAGAGGCTGTGAAGAAGAGAGAAAGCAACCGGCCTTTAGCAGCGGAGGGCAAAAAGAGCAGAGGCAGCGGGTGGTGCAGATAGGAGGGAGGCAGAGGACTTAGAGCAATCCGGCAGAGGCTTAGGGCAACAGGCCAGTCTTCTATTTTAGTGGCCAACTGAGCAAATTCATTGAATTAGACTTGCAAAATGAACACCATATATCATATTATAATAAGGAAGAAAATGTAGTAAAACTAAGACTACATCATGAGATGAAAGGAGAAATATTTGAAATGGTAAAGCTCTACATAGCTCAGAGAGACACAGCAAGAATCAGCGTTTCCTGACTTTATCACTTTCAGAACTTGTCCACCTGAAGTTAGGATGGTAAATGTGTTATTTCATAACGAATGTGGGGAAGTGATTTACCATCTTCAGTTCCTGAGAACAGACGGGCATAGATCATACAGCAGGCATTACAGGAACATAACATAAGGAGTACCTGAATAGTTCAGTCTGAGGAACCTAATGGGCACCTCATTTCAAAACACCAAATTACTTGAAGTCATTCCATTCTCAACACTTTGCTACTCTGGTGCATGACATATTTCCTTTTGCTGTAATCAGGAATTGGTGGACAGTCTATTAGAATAAAGTATTAAGTAGCAGGGAAAGGGAGGGAGGAGAAAAAAGGAGGAAACCACTTACAAAAGTGCACCAAGTTTCTTAGGACTTGGGAAGAGTTCAGGTGTTAAACATTTTCCTTCTTTTCTTGACCTGAGTTACATCATTGCCACTATCCTTTTCTTAATTTATATGTTATAGGAAAACCAAGGAAGTTACTGCTCAAGTGTCTCAACCAAGGTTATCTCCTTTAACCCCTGAGGGATATTTGGTAATCTGAAAACATTTTTTGGTTGTCTCACTCAGACAGTGGTGCTACTAGCATCTATTGAGCGGAGGCCAGGGATGCAGCTATACATCCAAAAATGCACAGGGCAGCCTCTACCACAAAGAATGATGGGGACTAAGATGTCAGAAGTGCCAAGATTGAGAAACACAGTCATAAAAATTTATACCTCAGCACACATTCAGTGAGTGTTTGAGGCAGTGTGCCAGTTGCTAGGGTGTAAAGATGAGAAGCTCACAATCCTCTCCTTTAAGAATTTGCCACTTTCAACAAGAATGACATCACATATGATATAAACATTCAGAGCAAAGAGATTATTCCCAGGTGTGCCCTAAGAGAAGGCTTTGGGAAATGTCAGTATTTAAAGGAACCAGTGGTAGACATGAGAGGAAGAGGGGGATGCGCTCTCCGAAGGAAAGAAAGAAAGAAGCAACTAGGCAGAACAGGAAGCAAACCCAGGGACAGGATCAAAAAATAAGTGGAGCAGAAAAAGGGAAAGAGTGTTGGAAGGACAGTTGGGGTCAGACCTCATACACTGAGGCTGAGAAGGTTTTGTTGGTGCTTGTTCCTCTTTTTGTTACTGCATCTTACAGAAATTGAATTCATTATCATTTTTTAAATAGGACTGTGTCATAATCAGAGATCTGAAATTGAAAGATTTTCCTAGAGGAAGTATGTGAGTGGTGACCTTTAAAAGCCACCATATCTTTATTGCTCTCTGCACCAGTCTGTCACCTAGTGAAAGATTGAGTGCAGGCTTGCTCATGGCCTTGAATCTGACAATCCTCCCTAACCTGCTCTGTAAACCTCAGGCTGCCTTTCCCAGACACTGATCTTGCTGCTTATCTTCCATTTCCTTCCTTTCTTCACTGTTAGCACTTGCTTTTTATTGCTATTTTTTTTGAGCCATGATCCTAGGTCCTCTTAATGGCAGAATTTGTTTCAAGACCCCAGTGGTTCTCATGTATTAACATCAGACTCACTTGGGGGTGGTGGTGGTGGTGAGACAGGAGGGAGGGATTACCAAGGGGTGACAGATATGTTGACTGTGGTGATAGTTTTATGGTGTGTGCTTATGTGAGCACTTACCAAAGTGTACATTTTAAATAGATGCAATTTACTGTATATCCATTATATTTCCACAAAACTGTTTAAAAGAAGACTCAAGTGGAGGGCTTGAGATCTTGCATTTCTAGCACTCTGAGAGAAGCTCTGCTCTATACTGACCTTGGATAAACCAATTTCCTTCTCCTTTCTGAATGATTTCCAGATCTTTTTGGTCAGGATCCCTCTTGAAGGGCTATTGGGCACATTCTGACCTTATTTCATCAAGTTCTATTTATCATTGCAGCCTGGCTTCTAAGTCTTCTACCACTCCAACAAAATTGCTTCTTCAAGGATCATAGATGATAATGATAATTAGCATTTATGTAGTTCTTATCTGCCAATTTTGTTCTAAATAGTTTACATGTATATTAACTCATGAATCCTCAGAACAAGCCAATGAGATAGATAGTATTATATTTTTCATTCTAAGTTGAGAAAAACTAAAATACAGGGAAGTTAACTAATGGGCCCAAGTCACATAGCTAGTTAGTGATGGAGTCAGGACTTGAATCCAAGCAGCCTGGCTCCAGGGTCATGTTTTTAGCCACTACTTATCCTAATTACACTATCAATGCCTCTTTTAACTTGTCACTGTGAAAGAAAAATGAGCAGGCCCTTATATTCTGAATGAAGTGAACTGGAGCTCGTGGCTGGGTCGTGTTATTCTTCTATTAGACATAAACAGCTCCAGAAAACAACAACCTCAGCCAAGACCACCCTTAGATTGTGGCAAATGAGCCAAAGTAAGGCCACTTCATAACTTTATCTAAGAATAGACAAAAGCATGGTCCCTGTGTTACCAAACAAAAGGGGGTCTGACTGCTCACTGCCAAACACAGGCATAAAACAAAGGTTGGTGGGGAAGGAAAAAGGGCTTTATTAAAATGTTGCACAATTGTGTTGGGGGGATTCTCCGGCTCCAGGCTCTTTTCTTCTGTAAAACATAGACACACCCATTTGTTCCCAAGAAGACTGAAACCCAAATCCAAGCCCAGAGATCTCCCTCCATTCTTACCTGTCCAGCAGCTAAGAGCAAAAGGCTGCTTAGCAGATGGCTCTCCAGTTTCAGGCTCCCTCCCTGGAGTGCACACTTGTGGGGCCAGGCCTGCCAATGCCATACTATAGCTGCTTTCCACTCTGGGGGCCTGGGGCTGCTGCCAATTGTGGCAGCTCATTGTGCAGGGGCTCCATCTCTGGGGCCTGGTACCCAAGGCTGCCATAGCTCCTGCTGGGGCTGGCAACTGCTCTGGTCTGTGTGTCCTTGTACTGACCTCAGAGGAAGAGACAGTGTGCAGTCTGAGACCATCTGTGCAGTGCAGAGCTGCAGCGTCCCACAGGGCTCTACCAGGGCACACATCCCCTGGGAGTGGCCCAGTGCGTGGGACAGCCTCCATGTGAGCTGCCCTCCTGACTGAGCAAGCAAGAGGAGGGAGAAGGGCCAAATCTCTGCCCTCCCTCCATTTAAAAATCTGGGTCCAAAATTCCATGCACTCTGGAAGCATCCAGTTTCCCTAGCCAATCAAGTCTTTTGCCAGGCTAGACTGGATAATCCGCACCTTCCCCTGCTGCCATGTTCTGGAAGGGAGTAGGAGGGCTTTTCCACCACCAATTGTCTCACCATCATTGCACAAAACTCCATGCAAAGTCTCCTCCTACCCCATCTCCACCTGGGGTGGGAAATCTACCATCATGCATGGTGCTGACTTGTTTGCCAGGGCAATATGATGCTGCCGCCCAACTTGTTTACCCTTTACGTAGGGGAAGGGTAATCTATCACGCCCCAGGCTGCAGGTTCAGTCCTGCCACCTCTGGTGTTTTCTGCGACCCCTCCCTCAGTCCAGCAGAGCAGTCTCTCCCAAGTTGCCTCAGGACCCCTCCACTCTTGACAGCAATTCACTCCTTCCAGCAATCCACTCCAGAATTCTCTGTATCACCTGTCCCACCACAAAACACCAAGCACCCCCTTTCTCAGGCAAAATGAGTGACAGATTCTTCTTTATCAATTATAACTTTATTCTTTTTCCAATTCTCCCTCCATTCATTGAAATACACAATCATAGAACTGTCCATGCTCCCTGAGAGCAACCACTTTACCGTGAACCTCTGCTTCCTTAGACTCCCCCCAAATCACCCAATCAAAGTCCAAATCTTAGGTTTTAATGCTATCTTTTTTTCTTTTGAGTATATTTTATTGACCATGCTATCACAGTTATCCCAATTTTTTATCCCCTTTATCCCCCTCCTTCCTGCACCCCACCAACCTCCAGCATTCCACCCCCCGCCCACTTAGTGTACACCCATGGGTTGTATATACAAATTCCCCAGCTTCTCCATTTCCTATATGATTCTTAACCTCCCCCCGCCTATCTTGCGTTTACTTATTATGCTTCTTAATCTCTGTACCATTTCCCCCCACTCTCCCCCTCCCCCTCCCCACTGACAATCCTCCATGTGATCTCCACTTCTATGATTCTGTCCCTGTTCTAGTTGTCTGCCCAGTTCCTGTTTTTGTTTTTTAGGTTCAGTTGTTGATAGTTGTAAGCTTGTTGTCATTTTACTGTTCATATTTTTGATCATCTTCTATTTCCCAGACAAGTCCCTATAACATTTCAAATAATAAGGGCTTGGTGATGATAAACTCCTTTAACCTGACCCTATCTGGGAAGCACTCTATCTGTCTTTCCATTCCAAATGATAGCTTTGCTGGATAGAATAATCCTGGATGTAGGTCCCCGCCTTTCACAACTTTGAACACTTCTTTCCAGCCCCTTGTTGCCCGTAAGATTTCCTCTGAGAAATCAGCTAATAGCCTTATGGGAACTCCTTCGTAGATAACTATCTCCTTTTCTCTTGCTGTATTTAAGATTCTCTCCTTATCTTTAATCTTGGGTAACTTAATTATGATGTGTCTTGGTGTGTTCCTCCCTGGATCCAATTTCCTTGGAACCCTCTGGGCCTCCTTGGATGTCCTGGAAGTCTATTTCCTTCACCAGATTGGAAGTTCTCCTTCATCATTTGTTCAAATAAGTTTTAAATTTCTTGGTCTTGTTCTTCTCCTTCTGACACACTTATGATTCAGATGCTGGAACGTGTAAAGTTGTTCCAGAGCTTTCTCAGCCTCTTCACTTTTTTTTTTTTTTTTTTTTTGAATTCTTGTTTCTCCATTTTGTTCTGGTTGGATGTTCATTTCTTCATCCTGTTTCAAATCCTTGGTTTTAGTCCCAATTTCCTTCCCTCCACTTTTGGTTCCCTGTATATTTTCCTCTATTTCACTTCATATAGCCTTCACTTCTTCCTTTATTTTGTGACTGAGCTCAGTCATTTCTGTGAGCTTCCTGATTACCAGTGTTCTGAACTCTGCATCAGATAAGCTGGCTATCTCCTTATCGCTTAGTCTTTTTTCTGGAGTTTTGATCTGTTCTTTCATTTGGGCCATATTTGTTTGTCTTGGTACACCTGTTATGTTGTAAGGGGCAGAACCTTAGGTATTCACCAGGGCAGGGCAACCCTCTTTGCTGTGTTGTGGAGCTGTCTGTGGGGGAGGGGTCAGAGAGGGAACAATGCCACCTGCTGGCTCTGCTGTAGCCCCACTTTCCGTCACTTCCGTCACTTCCCATAAGCGGATTGTGCCCTTTCAGATGCTGAGTCATGGGTAGGTGGGGTTGTAGTATGTTCTAGGACCCTGTGGGCCTTTCCACGTACTCTCTTATGAGTCTGAGAGTTTCTCCTACTGCTGCAACTCCAGGAGATTTTTACATCCAGAGGTTTTGAGTCTTTAGTTCCCCACACTGAAACCCTGGGTTCTGTTGTCTGTCTTGCTTCCTAATCATCCTTCCCAGCTTATTGGCCCACAAATGTGGGACCAACTGGTCCATCAGCCACCTCCTTGGCTGTGCATCCTCTCTGCCCGGGCTGCCTGTCTCTCTCCCTAATACCAGTCTGAATGAATGCTTCTTTAACTCCTTGGTTGTCAGACTTCCATGAAGTTTGAATTTCTGTCAGTTCTGGTCATTTTTTGTTTTTAAATTTGTTGTTGTCCTTCTTTTAGTTGTACAAGGAAGTGAAGCATTTCCACCTATGCCTCCATCTTGGCTGGAACTCCTGGGCTGCTTTCTCCAAATCCCTAGCATATCAGTACATGAGCAGAGCCACGTATTATCTAACACTATCTTACTAGACACCCTGAGGTTCCCTGTGGTATGTGCCTTCACACCTGCAACAAGTAATATGCCCAACTTGTTCAACTACTAGTATGTTCCTGGCAAGCTTTGGCTGAAATTCATTGACATCTCTGTGGCATGTGGACTTCCCACTCCTTGAAATCTTCTTCCTTAGCTTCTAGATACCATTCATTGTCTTCTGATTCCCCTCTTTTTTTTTTTTTTTTGATGACTTTCAGTGATTTTTCTCCTCTTTGTATTCATGTCCTTGTTGTAATCCCTTCTTCTTGAGTGTGAGTTGGACATGAAAACTTCCTTCAAATGAATAGAACACACCAAAAACAATAGGATGTCCCATATGAGATTAGGTTACAGAAACACTAGCTTTCATCTTGTTGTCCCTCTCTTGCTCTATCATTTGCTCCGATGGAGCCAGTTGCCATGTTGTGAGCTGCTGTGTGGAGAAGCCCACAGAAAGTGGGCTTCCCATGGAGAAACCTAAATAAAAGTGTCAAGGAACTAAGGTAGGTCTGCAAGAAATAGCCAGTGAAGAACTGAGTCCTGCCAACTACCACTTGAGTTACTTTGGAGCTGGATCCTGTGCAGTCAGCCTTGAGAATACTGCCATCCTGGCTGACTCCTTGATTACGGCCTCAGGGAGACTTTAAAGAGAAGTATCTAGCTAAGTCATTCCTCACCCACAGACACTATAAGGTAGTAAATTTTTATTGTCTTTAAATTTTGGGATAATTTATTATACAGCCATAGATAACTATTATAGATTTCCATAATATAAAGATTAATTATTCTACAGCATAAAACTTATGTCACTGGCATAGACTCCTATATGGTTGACCACTGCCTCTAGAATAAAGGTTTCCAGTCCAACCAAAGCTTTGACATAACTTTTGCTTTAGCCACAATAAACTCCTCATAGGTCCCAGGATATGCCAAGTGACTTTGTACTGTTTGCTTTACCCAAAGTGGTTTAGACATTCTGTGAACTCTTCTTAAGAACACCCATATTAGAATTAATTTTTCTTTCTCTGGAGTCTCAAAACCCAAAGAAACAGGTATGAATGGAGGCAGGAAAAGTAGAGAAAGCACATAGAAATGAGGAAGTAAAGAACAGTAAATATAATAACACAGGAGACAGAAGTTGGAAGAATGATAACATAAATTCATTGGCTCCGAAGAGAACGGACTCTGCACTGCAGCAAAATGCAGACTTGCTGTGATGGAAGACATTCTTTGTAAGTGAATCAGTGTAATTCTTAGGTTGGGAGTTTCATTTGTAGCTATAGGGAATGATGGTAGAAGCGTTAGGTGAAAGCTTGCTGTTGCTATTTTTGGCCAATCAACATAAGCAGCCTGAGGCATAAGCAGATGCCCAGGGCTCTGCTGCTGTGGGTGCCCATCATGAAATAGCCTCTGGGTACATTTACAAAAATTATTTTTAGATGTCACTTCTGGCTCTCAGAACTTCTGGTTATCAGAGTTACTTCACTCTACACCCTTAAATTAGGTTTCTTCCCTGTGGAATGTCAGGATTCTATGATGAAACAAGATCAACTTGGCTCAGAATTGCTATTAAATCTTTTGAGAATCTTGTTTTTACTTTTCCTGTTGGGGTAGCCATTTGGTCTAAGAAAGTTTATAAGGAAAAATGTTTTCTAAAGGCAGCAAAGCTGAGAAATATTTAACAATATGTAAATCTGGTAGGCAGCTCTCAGACTAAAAGAAAAGGGAGTGTGGTGTCCTACTCTTATGAAAAGGATATGTATTAAAATGCAGTCATTAACTCGGGGAGTGTTCTAGAATTGGTAATTACCTATCAGAAATTTGGGTTAAGTTTCTCTGGGGGTATAACAAAGCTTTACATACTCATGGGAAGCCAGAAAAGAGGAGGATTTGAAGTAGAACATGGAACTTAGCCAAGTAGAGCTGAGATGGGAGAAGAAATGCCTTCCCTGTTTTTATTCTGCCAGAAGGTAGGAAAGGGTGCTTGTGGCTGACACAAGTAGAAGTTGTTAACTGTGGGAAAGCAGTCCCGCCAGGGCTAGCCAGTGGCCATGTATTACTTATTTACCCTGCTAGAGTTACGACACAAGTTAAAAAGTCTAAGTAAATTTAAAAGAAGCACCCTAATTACTGTTTAGAGCTGTAGGTAGTTGATTAGAAAGAGAATAAATTGAAGGAGAATAAAATACACAGTGTAGCTTGCTGTCACTGAACTATGGAGTTCTTAGGACCTGGGAGAAGACTCAGCACTGATAATAAAATTTCTTACTTTGATTGGCTAAGGTCATAAAAAGATTTTTTAATGTGAAAAGTATGCTAATATTTTATCTGGTTTATGATTTTCTAGAACTAATATATGTAACCCAGAGCTGTCATTTGAACTCTTGTTTATGTAGCTTGTCTATCTGCCTTTCTTTCTCTCTCTTTTCTTCTTCCCTCCCCTTCTTTTATATTCTAGGAACTTCTTCAGGACTCAGGCAGTATATGAATTCAAGGAGCTTCCCAATACCAGATGCCGGCAAGACTAGTTCCCCGAGATATTCACTGCTGAATATCCCTGTGCATTAGCCCAGGGCAAACCAACCTTCCAAGATCTTCAGTTGCTGTAAGCTCCTCCAGCTACTTCAGCACTTCCACCCACATGGAGCTCCCCCAGTCTGGAGGGTCTAGCCCATTAAGCTTCTCACCACCCAGGCTGCCTCACTCACCATTACAAGTCTAAGTCTTAAGATCACCATCATTTGCCAGGTTGTCCCAAATATGCCCTCATCTGATCTCATCATCTACCCTTCTACACCCTCTCAAATTCCAAAAGGTCCCTTTGAAATGCATAGAGCATTATGAACGAAGTCCCAAGGTACCTTTAACCTCTCCCTGAATATTTTATTTCCTCTTCTTGCTCTAAATCAGGAGTTGGCAAATATTTTGTGTGTAGGGATAAGAGTACATATTTTAGGTATTGTGGGCCATCTAGTCTCTGTTTGAGCTACTTAACTTTGCCATGCTAGCACAAAAGTGGCCACAGGAAGTATACAAACAAGTGAGCATGGCTAGTTGCAGTAAAACTTTATTCACATAATCAGGGGTCAGCTTGGCCCAGGAGTGGTAGTTTTCTAACAGTTGCTGTAACAGAAAGCTGGCTACCCCTATGGGGGATTCACTCTCCTCAGGTTTCAGGTGAAGGAGCTATATTCCCTCCTCAACCTTCCAGGTCCAGGCTGTCAATTGCCAATCTCTCTGTTATGTTTTGCCAATCTCTCCTTATTCTTAGATGATTTGAACACCTGACTCACTTCACTCTCAATGCTGTCATCATTCTTGGAGAGCAGAATTTAATAAATGGTCCATCCAATACTCTGGCCTCTCAGTTCCTTAATGTTTTGGAGCCAATAATCTCATATTCCACCTCACCTCAGCCACCCATTCACAAAGCCATACCCCAACCCTTGTTATCTCCAAGCACATTTTCAAGATCTCAGTTTCAAATATCTCCTCTCCAACTTCTTATTCCCATCAACAGTGCACAAGTGTTCCTTTTTTCTACATCCTCACCAGCCCTTGTTTTTGATATTAGCCAGTCTAACAGATGTGAGGTGGTAACTTGCAGTTTTCATTTTCATTATTTTCCCTGATGATTAGTGATATTGAGCATCTTTTCATGTACCTGTTGATCATTTATATGTCTCTTTTGGAAGTGTTTAGTTCCTTTGCCCATTTTAAAATAAAATTGTTTTTATTTATTATTGAGTCATATTTCTTTATACATTTTGAATATTAACTGCTTATGAGATATTTGCAAATATTTTCTCCCATTTAGCAGGTTGCCTGTTCATTTTGTTTATGGTTCCTTTGCTGTGTCTTTTTGTTTTCTGTAGCCATGCTTGCTTAGTTTTGCTTTTGTTTTCTTTGTTACCGGTGTCAAATCCAAAAAATCATTGCCAAGAGTAATGTCAAGGATATTACCTCCTATGTTTCCCTCTAATAATTTTATAATTTTAGGTCTTATATTCAAGTTTTTAATACATTTTGAGTTCATTCTTGTGTATGGTATGAGATGGTCTCATTTCATTTTTTCTGCATGTCACTAATGTCATTTTTTTGCATCCAGTTTTCTAAACACCATTTATTGAAGAGACTGTTATTTCCCCATTGTATATCCTTGGCATTTCTGTCCTAAATTAACTAAACAGCTTCCCTTTTTTTTTTTTTTTTTTGGTAGAGTTGAGCCTCAGATGTCCAGAGTAGTAACCAACTCAATAATGCACATTATAGTCACTTTTACTCCTCCTGTCTCCCCAGCATCTCTTCCTTCACTTCCACTTTTGAGGGCCATCTCCAAAGTAAACTATTGTGCCCAAATCCAGTTTAAGACATTAGCCCCCAATAGTCCCCTACAAGCAATGTGTGCTGTCTAGCTGATCCCTGTGGTGAGGAGACTGTGCTATATGAATTTGGACTAAAGGATGGAGACCTTCAGGTCCTGGATCTGTAAGTTCAGGTCAGCAAATACCTCAAGGGCAAATCTCAGGCCTCTGTGGGTGACAGCACGGGCTCTGACCTTCACTAAATTCTAGGTATGTCTTTGTTTCTAAGAGGCTTAAAAATTTCTGGGATAACTTTAAATGTTCCAACATCTGAATCATAAGGGTGCCAGAAGAGTAAGAGCAAGAAATTGAAAACTTATTTTACAAAATAATGAAGAAAAACTCCCCCAATCTGATGAAGGAAATAGACTTCCAGGAAGTCTACAAAGCCCAGAGAGTCCCAAACAAATTGGACCGAAGGAGGAACACACCAAGACACATTATATTAAGTTACCCAAGATTAAAGATAAAGAGAGAAT
This sequence comes from Anoura caudifer, assembly GCA_004027475.1. Lineage (NCBI taxonomy): Eukaryota > Metazoa > Chordata > Mammalia > Chiroptera > Phyllostomidae > Anoura > Anoura caudifer. Next base: position 89,207 of record PVKU01004267.1, on the reverse strand, counting down.
CTTAAAAGCAGCAAGAGAAAAGGAGACAGTTACCTACAAAGGTGTTCCCATTAAACTATCAGCTGATTTCTCAAAAAGAAACCTCATAAGCAAGAAGGGACGGGAAAGAAGTATTTGCAGTCATGAAAGGCAAGTACCTACATCCAAGGTTACTCTTTCCAAAAAAGCTGTCATTTAGAATGGAGGAGCAGATAAAATTCTTCCCAGATAAGGTCAAGTTAAAGGAATTCATCATCACCACGCCCTTATTATATGAAATGTTAAAAGGACTTATCTAAGAAATAGAAGAAGATCAAAAACTATGAACAGTAAAATGACAACAAACTTATAAGTATCAACAACTGAACCTAAAAAACAAAAACTAAGCAAACAATAGAACAGTAACAGAATCACAGAAATGGAGACCACATGAAGGGTTATTAGTGGGGAGGGGAAGGGAAGAATGCAAAAGGGAGAAGGTACATGGAATAAGAAGCATAATTGATAGGTAGAAAACAGGTAGGGGGAGGTTAAGAACAGTATAGGGAACAGAGAAGACAAAGAACTCATATGTACAACCCATGGACAGGAACTAAGGTGGGGGAGGGGGCGGAATGCTAGAGGGTGGGGGCAGTGCTGGGTGGAGGGGAATAAAGCAGAAAAAAATGGGACAATTGTAATAGCATAATCAATAAAATATAGTTAAAAATGAAAAAAAAGTCAATAATGACTCTTTTTCTCAGGTGGTCATTTCAAATTTAGCTGCTTATTTTAGGCACCAGTTAGGAAAAATTGTGTACTGATTAGAAGAGTTTAAAACTTCTCCCTCCTCCACTATATGATCTCACTCATATGTAGAACTGAGTGAACAAAATAAACTGATGAACAAAATAGAACCGGAGGCACATGGAACAGACTGACACATCTCAGAAGGGAGGGGGCGGAGGACTGCCTCCACCCAGATAACATGTATGCATAGCCCATGGACACAGATAACAATGTGGTGAAGGCAGTGGAGGGGCGGGAGTTGTGTGGAGGAAGGCAAAGAGGGGGAAGGCAGGGTATCTATAATAGTGTCAACAATAAAACAAAAACTTCCCCCTCCTGTCTAGAATTGAAGTTGTGTCCCCAGCCTCCCCAGTCCTATCCCAGATAGACTCTTTTTCATAATCCCTATCTTTAAATAATTTTGACTTGAATTTGATGTAAATAAGGCACTGCATATTCATGCATTGGTTTATTGCTTTCATGCTGAAGTTGCTGTTTCATTTACATGATTTCAACTTGAAATGGGAAGCTTCTGAAAGATAGGATAAGACTGTGTAAATCTATTTGATATGCAGTAGTTAGGTGCCATATGTGTGTGTGTGTGTGTGTGTGTGTGTGTGTGTGTGTGTGTGTGTAAAATTGTCCAGGAGGTATCCAGCCATATAATATGAAAAATAGAGACATTTACTGAAGGAAGATGCAAGAAACATTGTACATAGGGCAATGATGCCTCAGACCCATTCAAAGTAGGCACCTTGGGACTTCACACAGTTCTCCCAGTTGCCATCACCTGCCCCATCATATTTTTCTGACTTTAACTGATGATCTAAAATCTCTTCCCTTTCAAAGGTAATTTTACTTTTGGGAAAAGCCAGAAGTCGCAGGGTGCCAAATCTGGGCTGTAGGGGGTCAGAGTCACCTGAGTGATTTGATGTTTTGCCAAAAAACTGTGCATGAGATGTGATGCATGAGCAGGCGTGTTGTTGTGACAAAGCTGCCAGTCACCAGTTGCCGATAGCTGTGGCCCTCTGAATCATCTGAATAGTTTCCGTGCAGGAATGTTCAAGCTTAATGCAAAATTTGATTCAGATTCGTTGCTCTACTCACTCAGTCATTTTGAATGTGATGGCTACACAGTACACATGCTCACTCAATGGCATCTATCACCCCCACTGACTAGTACGGTGAAGTTGTCATTGTTTACACATGTGCATTCTAGTCCACTCTCCTTGGCTGCCAGGTTACATTGATGTCATGCAAACTGTTCTTGTTATATTAATAATGGCTGGACTTTTCCAGGACAGATTTTTTTTTATTTTGCTAGTAGGGATTGTTTCTTTCCTCTCTTGAGGATAAATGTTCCTTCTGCTAATTCAATTATGACTATGCTTAAATATATCACATGGAAAAGAAACATTTTAAAGTTCTATGTGACTTTTCTTACCTAAATCAGTTCAGAACTCTCATTTGGAGAAATGTCCGAAAGTATTAACAGACCTAATTTTCTAGAGGTCAAAATATGGCAGAAAGAGGAATGACATGGGGGACATTTGGTTAGTGGCTTCCCAGGCTTTGGTGGGAAAATGGAGCACATCATATACAGAGATGACAAAGAGGTGCCCGTCTTTCTACACTTCATCTTAGCTCACATACTATAAAAGTGCCAACTTTTATTAGATTTCTAATGGATTGTTATTAGTTCGAGTAAGGGGTTGTCCCTTCTTATGATCTTTCTTTCAGAGAGTACATTTATTTTCTTCCTAAGTAATTGCGCTTCCTTGTGAGAATGAAAGTAGTGGTTCACAGTACAGTGTATCTCCTGACCAAATGAAATTAGTAAAGAACCAGAATCCCCTCGGCATTCCAATAGCCAATAGCCTCCCCAACTAAAACAATCCCTTCTGATAATGGAAATGATTATACAAATTACAAGCAGAAGCCTCTATTCTTGCTCTGAGCTTCTTCTCATGTCTTTGAGATGTCACGCTGAGTTGTGAGAAGTGAGAATAGCACTGGGCATCATATACAGACGGTCCTTTTGTCCACTTACAAGCCCTGATTCTCTGAACTAAAAATGCTATGCAGCTGTCAGAGATGTGTTTTCCTTATTATGCAACAACCCAATTGGGATAATTAAAAGACAACTATGAAAAGTACTGTTTATGTGTCTGCTTTTTTTCCTAATTTAATGATACAGATTTATTATTTAGCAGCCATATACATATAATAAATATGAGGTTCATTTATTAATCATGTAAGAATGTGCTCGGGCTTTTTTTAGCTTTGGGTGCTACCTACATTTAAAAAACAATAGAGATTAAGTCAATAAGAAAGGCACTGTATGTTATTATTATAAATGTCAGGTTAAACTAATGAAGTGAGTTTTTCTGACTGCACAAACGAGGAGAAGCTTATTAGAGACGAGAGGCTCTGTAGCCTTGCTGGGATTAGGTCATATTTGTGCTGCATAAAATCTCTCATATGCAGAGCTGGGGGCTGGGAAAATAACAAGAATTCCATAGCAGATGTTTGAATGGATGGATAAATGAATGAGGAAGGAATGAATGCATGAGAAAAACTGAGAAATGGGTGACATAGTTTTGTAGTGATCTGACCAATATTAGGACTTTCTTGAGTTACCTTGGGAATAAATGGCTTAGAGGGCTCTGTGCTCTGAGGCCATTGGCAATTAGGAAGATACTACACAACAGATGTCTTACTGTCTTATTGTTTTGTTAAAGGGATCTGCGTTTAGTATGCTGTTAAAATGAAATCTAAGTAATCATTAAAGGAAGCAGACTGATTAATTTTTTGCAATTTTGAAAACACAAACAATATGCATAATATTTTTCCTTTTGTATTCGTCATCATTTTAAAAAGGATGAAATAAAATGCAAAAGAGCAAGAGTTCAGACATGAGCGCCAGCTTTCTCCCAAGCCATCATAGCACGCTGGGAGATACTCAATGTGTGGTCCTACCATTCTATTATGTGCAGTTGTAGTAAGGTTGGCTCATGAATTCAAAGTGTCTATTTTTTGGAAATCACATTGGTCTAAAAGTTCAGTCCTTTAAAGATTAGTTCCCAATCTCAAATTCAAATTCCTGTGCTCTCTTTTCTCACCCTACTGAAATAAATTTGACTTAAAGTGCATACATTCTCCTAATTATATGTCAACATTTTAAATATATTTTATTAAAAATGACAAAAAGATTTTCACTAAGTAAATATTAAATAATATATTTACATAGCAGTTGTTAATAATAACCTCTGGATTTTTGTCTGTAAAACATGATATGAATTTTTAATTAAGTCTTGCTATCTTTCATCCCTGGTGCTGGTTCCATTACCTCCAACACTCCTGATTAAAACATTAAGAGTTTAAAAGTTATTTATACACATTGATAGTGAATTTCATATATTTTAAGGCTTGGTTATTTGGGGAGGAGCTTTAAGTATTCATATTATTATGATTGAAACTCATCTTGAAAGACAGCACTTTGCTGTATTACTGCTTGTTCGGTCAGGCTTCCCTGTGCTTCAGCCCTCACACTCGCTGTGCCTCAGGGAACCGCAAGCTAGGGGCCATGGGCTAAGACGGGCTCACAGTCCATTTCTGTGTGCCATGTGAGCTGAGAACAATTTTCACCTTTTTACATGGCTTTAAAAAATCCGAAGAATAATATTTTGTGAAGCACAGAACTTATATAAAATTCAAGTTTCAGTGTCCATGAATAAACTTTTATTGGAACATAGCCATGCTCATCCATTTATATTAAATATATTGTCTATGGCTGCTTTCACATTACAACAGCTGGATTAAGTAATTGCAACAGAGACTATATAACCCACAAGGCCTGAAATATTTATTATTTGGCCCTGTCCAAAAGAAATTTGACCACTTCTGCTCTGTTCTGTTTACTTGTTTCATGCAGATAACCCTGCCCACTTCCCTTCATTTGCTAGCCCCTAGCAGTATTCACCTCTGGCCTGACCTGACTCCTAACATCCTGTGAAATTTGTGTTCATAGTAAAAGTCCATGCTGAGTTTTCATTTTGTTAACAATAAAAAAAAGCCATCCCGGAACAGATGGGCTACAACATGGGACTTACAGGCACCAGCCCTTAGAGATGGTCCCAGGAATCCTGGCTTTCACAACACTGTGTGGTGTCCTGTTGCAATGTACTAGGGCTGGTGTGTGTGGCCAGAAGAAAATGATGAAGGTGACTGAGTGCCATTTCCAGGCCTTCATTATTAAGGACATTGTTTCATATTGATCTTTTTTTTCCCTCCCATTGTCAGATCTCTTGGCTTGGGAGAATCATGTTATAAGTAACTCTATGGAGAGCCAACATGGAGAGAGAGCATCCTGCCATTGTCATGTAAAGGGACTTGAAAGTGGGTCCACCAGACCTACTCAAGAATTCAGAAACTGTAGCCTTAGCCAACAGCTTGATTGCAACCTCATCAGAGACCCTGAGCCAGACCACCCAGCTAAGCCATTCCCATCTTCCTGACCTTCAGTAATTGTATGAGAAAATAAATGCTTGTTGTGTTAAGCAGCTAACTTTGGAATAATTTGTTATGCAGCAATAGATAACCAATATGAAACTCAAAAAGTTTTATATTGTCCACCATAGCACTACATTTCCCAAACTCTTATATTTAGACTATTTATGGTCTTTTTAAAAATGTGATTCTCTTTCTTCTTTATGGCCATGCCTCATTGGTGCAACTTGTTTTTTGAAAAATAATTTCTTGACTTTGAACCTTTGCTTCTCTCCTTGAACTAGAATCTAGCCTCCCTCCTTGGCTGTTGCTCTCCCAGGGACTTTGTAGTTCAGTGCCTATTCCTTGGTTCCCTCTGATTACAGAATGGGAGTCATTTCTCGGCTGTTTATGTCAAGGTCCCTCAACCAATGTTTTAAATAGGAAAATAAGGAGAAAAAATCCCCAGTAAAAAAAATACTTGCTAAGTCTTTCTTGAATATTTTTGCTAAGATGATCATCTTAACTTTAGCTTCTCATTTGAAGAAAATAAAAGATGTAAAAGAATTTAGAAGCGGGGAGAAAATTTAGAAATGGCATAATCCGACTACCTGATTTATACATGATAAAATGAAGCTCCTGAGGGTATGTAATGTTCCCAAGGTCACTCAGCTAGTTACAAGTCCTTTAATGCCACGAAAGACCATTTAAAGGTAATAGGTCTGTGAAAGGTAATTGAAGCTAAATTGTGCTTTTGTGGGGAAGTGGGAGTTGCTGAGTTTATCTGTGAAGTTCCCTGACTGAGTGAGTCCTGGTTCAATTACTAAATCCAATGGACATCAGTGTGACTCAAGGTGGCTGGGTCAGAAAGCAGCTGCTAGATCAGAGCATCCAGCTTGTAGAAGAGGACACAATGATCTTTTTATCCTATTGATTATTAATGCATTTTGATTCAATCAATTTGTACTTCTTCTTTTATGTAAACACAGAAAATAAGTCCCAACTGAGTCTTGGGGGAAAAAATTAAAGAGGCTGACAGGATGGCTAGGAACTAACTGAAAGTGTAGACAGCCCTGGCTGGTATAGCTCAGTGCACTGAGCGCGGGCCTATGAACCAAAGAATCGCGGTTCGATTCCCAGTCAGGGCACATGCCTGGGTTGCAGGCCAGTTCCCGGTAAGGGACGCACAAGAGGCAACCATAAATTGATATTTCTCTCCCTCTCTCCTTCCCCTTCCCTCTAAAGATAAATAAATAAAATGTTTAAAAAAAAAGAAAGTGTAGACAGTAAAAAGGTTGGGCATGAAATTTGTGGGGAAAGAGGTGAGAGAAAGTGCTAGTGTTTTACTTTGCATACTTCCACATTTTGAATCTTTTACAATAGGAATGTATTTGGCATTTCTTGTATATTTTTCACAAGGTTTACACATTTTTTATCAAAGAATGTAATCCCACTGGTAATAAAACTTATAGAAATTGAGTTTGAAGGTAGAATTTGAGATTGTGTTACATGTGCAAAACTCAAACAGGTGCCTCTGTCAAACAACTAAGCATAAGTGGATTATAGGCAAGACAAAGCCAAAACAGCCTAGAAATAAAGACATATGCCTGGATAGAAGTGAAAGTCACAGGCAATAGATTCAAACACGATTGCTCCCATGAGAAGAAATGGGGTTAAGTTAAGGCTTTAGAGATTTGAATGAACTGAAACGAAGAGGTTCTTTATGGTAGAGCTATTCAGCAGAGGAAGGAAATTTAGTAACAGATTATTCATGCAAACCGGGAATATTTCCCCCTGGATATTTCACAAATGCAGTTGAAAAGCACTTGTTTCTGACTGGTTAGGTGTGGTTCAGCTTATGGGTTGATTTAGTCAACATCTCTATTTGTTAGTAGAGAAAAACACTCAGCAACTTTCATAGTCACAGTGAACTTGCAATCATTTCTAAATAAAATAAAAGTGGGTGACAAGTCTGGGTATTCTGAGTAGCCAACTAAATCTCAGAAAATCAACTCAAATCTAATTTTAGTATTTCTTATATTTCTTTATTATTCAACTATGGTTCAAGATCAGGCCTTCAATTTTTAACAATGTTAAGACTTAGCTATATTTCCTATTTTTTTGTATAATAGACACATTTTGTGTAATTGAAAATATATAAAAACTACAAAGAAAAAACGTGAATTCCTGAAAAACTTATTACAGTAAAATCCCACTATTTTGGACTTGTTGTAAGAAGTATTTCATTTTAAATTATTTTTAGTACATTAAATCAATATTATGCATGATATAAATTAGGATAAAATAGCTTTTTAATAAATAAGAGTTATCTGACTCCAAAAAGTATGTAAGATAAACTTGTTATTACAAATATTTTAAACATTGTATCTTGATTAAGCTATTAATTTATACTAGCAGTAAGAGGAGAATGACTTGTTTGGAAAATCAGTTCCTGTGTACATTTAATCACAGTTTTCAAACAGAATCTGTGTTGCTTTGTTGGTGGCAAAAAAGGCACCAGGTGTTAGACTGGTGGGATCAGATAGGACTTTGATCCAGCCACCTTGGTTTTGGAGTTCTGCTAAGAAAAAAATTCAGAGCCAAGACTCAAACTATAACAGAATATTTATTTAGAAAGTCATAGAAGTAGAAGAAGTGAACCATAGAGGAAATGGGCTCAGGAAACAAGTCACAGAAGCAAAAGGAGGGCTCATTGAGCCTAGAAGAGAGAAGTAAGGAAGGCGTGCCCTGGGGGAGGGGTGGGGAAAGGCGGAGGGATGCTCCTTAGGGAGAGCAGCAATGGGTCCTCTGTCTTCAGGGTATTTATCTGGAAGTCTCAGTGGAGGATGTCAGTAGAATATTTATCAGTTTTACAGGGGTGTCCTTTAATGGTCATAGTCTCTACTGATTGGTTGGTGACAGGACAGGAGGTCATTAGTCAATGCAGCTGGTCCTGATGTCAGCCATGGCCCCCCTCTCACTCCCCAACCCACTTTTCTGGTTTGCTGCTTTTCTGGGCCTGGAGCTGAAACACAAATGAGGCCTAGATGTATCTGATGTGGGTCAGAACCTCATTCCTCTGGGGACTTAATGCTTAAGGGTTATTCTCTGGCCTCCTTATTCATTCCCCCTTAAGGGGATCTAACCCACATGACTAGCTACATGCCAGGGGAGAAAGGGCCAGCTGAGGGTCCAAACCATACAACTAGCAACATGAAAGGTCAGGGCATCTAAACTGCATGACCATCAATATGCTCCTGAAGAAAATGTTACCCTGGAGGCAAGGTCCTTGTTTTCATAGTTTTGCTTGTCACTAGGCACCAGGGGCTTCCTGCCCTGGTGACCTTCTGTACCTGGCCCGTTGTCCTTGCTCTGCTCCTGTCTGTCTAGCTGCCTGCTGCAGTTTTAGTTCCTCGTCTTCTTTCTCTCTGTGAAGTGACAATCTTAGTTTCAGATTGCTAAACGAAAACAGATCAGCACAAGGGAAGGAACCAAGAGCAAACACTGTGCATATCTTCTGGAAATGAGAGCAGCGAACCAAAAAGCAAGTAATTAAATATCGAGACTAGTTTTTACACATGATGAATTATTTGGCATAACTGATTTGCTTTAAAATTTATCCCTTAAGGAGTATATTTATCACTCCCAAATGCTTATATCTTGGTCAAGAAAAGATGAAGGGTAAGGAAGACTTAAGTTAATCCAAATATCATATCAAAATTCTGCTTATTAAGAAATGTTAGAAATTCTTAAAATAATGACTCTTTTCATTACAGATATTTTCAACCCCTTTTTTTGTATTGTAAATTCTAGATGTGATAATAACTTTCCTGTTTAATTTGCTTTCATTTATTTCCAATTATTAGCTCAGTAGCCATATTAATATTTGAGGATTAAACAATTATATAAAACAGAATTATAATTATTTAAAAATTCATTTTTGTCTGTAATACTTTTATATGTTTTCTGCCTTTTTATACTAATGAGTGTGTGTTACTTTTACAGTGAGAAAGACACTCCATGTTATGAGTTAGTAAACAATTCAGAACCTTGTGTCTTTCAGAGGAGGGAGTTCACTAGCTGTGCCACTCTGAAATCTTGCCTGGAGAGAGATTTGGAGGAGGATTCTGTCCAGCTATTTCCTCAAGATTACAAGGTCTGGGAAGACCCTAGATTGGAGTGAACCCCTGACCCCTTTTTAGGGTATGCCTGGGAAAGCCAGAGATCAGCCTGCATTTCTCAAAGACTTCATGAGCCAGGAAGAGGAAAGAGCTGGTTAGATATTGTATTCCCCTCCCCCACCTTCTCCCTTCCTCTTCCCCTCCTCTTCCTTCTTAATAAGGAAATGAGTATAATTATTTTTTTCATTAGGAAAGTATTATAAGCCAAAAAGAGTGTATGTGTGCATTTGTTCATTCATTCATTCATATTGATTGTTTTCAGAGAGGGGAACTTGGTGGTGTCTGGGGAGAAGAGAGAGACTTACTTTCCAGTGTATACCCTTTGATACCTTTTGACTTTTCGTTCATGTGTATGTAATACCTATTCAAAAAACCAATTAGCAAAGGAAAATTAGATAGTCTATATATTCTTTTTCCTAAATGCTACTCCTAAGATATTCACATGGTTTGCTTCCCCACTTTATTCAGGTTCTGCTCAATTGCAGCATTATCAGTGAAGCCTTCTGCCATTTCCCCAACCTCTGTTTTTCATTACCCCTGTACCCAGTCCTTTTTTCTTCACTTGTTTGTTTACTGTCTGTCTCTCCTGACTAGCAGCTAAATTCCATGAGAACAGGGACTTTGTTTCATTTGCTGCTATAGTCCAGGAGCCTACAATAGCATCTGGCATGTGGTGGGTACATAATATGTATTGGCTGATGAATGAATGAATGAATGAATGAATGAATGACTTGATAGTAATCTCTCCCCTTTGTTTTCTGAGTTAGTCACTCAATCACTAACATCTGTAATTCCCTATAATGCCTTTCATGCTTTTCCTTTCCTTTTCATTACCAGAACTTCAGTGAAGCTTTTGTCTGGAGACAGATCTCCCAACTTCTACTCAGCCTGCTCCTCAAATCTGCCCTGAACACTGATGTCACTTAATATTCCTAAAACCACTTTCAATTACAGCTGACATGTTTATATTTATTAAAAAATATATATGTATTATACATATGTGTGTATATATATTCAGGCTAATATTAGAAAATCTAGGTTATTCTCTATTGCATCTAATCTAATATATCAATAAGTACAAAATCCCTAGCTTGAATTTAAATGTACTACACATCATGGTATTAAAATATTTTCAATATTTATTTCCAATTATTCCAAATGAATCTCTCTTTCCACTCTCTTTGGACTACTCCAGGTCCATTCTTTTTTAAATATATTTTATAGATTATGCTATTACAGTTGTCCCAGTTTTCCCCCTTTGTGCCCCTCCACCCTGCACACCCCCTCCCACCCACATCCCCCCCTTTAGTTCATGTTTATGGGTCATACATATAAGATCCTTGGTTTCCATATTTTCTATACTATTCTTAACCTCTCCCAGTCTATTTTCTACCTACCATTTATGCTTATTCTCTGTACCTTTCTCCCCTCTATCCCCATCCCCCACCCCTGCTGATAAACCTCCATGTGATCTCCATTTCTGTGATTCTATTCCTGTTCTATTGTTTGCTTAGTTTGTCTTTGTTTTTGTTTTGTTTTGTTTTTTAGGTTCAGTCGTTAATAGTTATGAGTTTGTTGTCATTTTACTGTTCATATTTTTTATCTTCTTTTTCTTAGATAAGTCCCTTTAACATTTCAAATAATAATGGCTTGGTGATGATGAATTCCTTTACCTTTATCTTATCTGGGAAGCACTTTATCTGCCCTTCCATTCTAAATGAAAGCTTTGCTGGATAGATTAATCTTGGATGTAGGTGCTTGCCTTTCATGGATTCAAATACTTCTTTCCAACCTCTTCTTGCCTGTAAGGTTTCTTTTGAGAAATCAGCTGATAGTTTAATGGGAACTCCTTTGTAGGTAACTGTCTCCTTTTCTCTTGCTGCTTTTAAGATTCTCTCCATATCTTTCATTTTGGCTAATGCAATTATGATGTTCCTTGGGGTGTGTGTGTTCCTCTTTGGGTCTAAATTCTTTGGGACTGTGTGAGCTTCCTGGACTTCCCGGAAGTCTATTTCCTTTGCCAGATTGGGGAAGTTCTCCTTTATTATTTTTCAAATAAATTTTCAATTTCTTGCTCTTCCTGTTCTCCTTCTGGCACTCTTATGATTTGGATGTTGGAATGTTTAAAGTTGTCCTGGAGGTTCCTAAGCCTCTCTTCATTTTTTTGAATTCTTGTTTCTTCATTCTGTTCTGTTTGAATGTTTCTTTCTTCCCTCTGGTCCACTCCATTGATTTGAGTCCCAGTTTCCTTCCCTTCACTTCTGGTTCCCTGTAAATTTTCCTTTATTTCACTTTTCATAGTCTTCATTTTTTTCCCTCTATTTTGCAACCATACTCAAACCAATTCTGTGAGCTTCCTGATTACCAGTGTTTGGAACTGTGCATCTGATAGGTTGGCTATCTCTTCATTGCTTAGTTGTATTTTCTCTGGAGCTTTGATCTGTTCTTTCAGTTGGGCTTTATTTTTCCTCTTTGTCTGCGTGTACCTGTTACATAGTAAGGGGCAGAGCCTTAGGTGTTCACCAGGGTGGGGCAACCCACGTCTCTGTGTTTGAATTTGGCTTAAATTACAAGGATTTTGTTAACATTTATTCCAGCCCCACTGTCTAGATACCCCTGCTGAATTTGAAGCACTTTCTGTATCACTTACTTTTCATTTAATTACATGATATAGTCTCAAGAAATTTTTCTTCTGAGAGTTCCAGCCAAGATGGAGGCATAGGTAGAAAATCTTTACTTCCTCACACAACCAAAAGGAGGATAACAACCAATCTAAAATCCATAAACAACCAGAATGCCAGAAAACCAAACTCCATGGAACTCTGACAACCAAGGAATTAAAGAAAAAATCAACCAGAACAACTAGACCAGTAAGAACCTGCAGTGAGGCTGCATGTGGATCTTGGGCAGGGTTGGCTGAGAAAAACTGCAGCAAGGAGATGGACCATGCAGGTGGGGATGGCTGAAGGCAAAACTGAGACTCAGAGTTGACTGTGGATTACAGTGGTTGCCGTGGTGGGAGGAACTCCTAGTCTCACAGGAGAGTCCATTGAAAAGTGGGCCAGAGTGGAGCAAACAAGCTGCATTGTTCCCCCTCTGACCCCTCCCCCAGAGGCTCATGGCACCACAGCAAAGAGGGTTGCCTTGCCCTGGTCACTACCTAAGGCTCCACCCCCTTACAACTTAACAGGTGCCCTGAACAAAGAAATAGGGCCCAAATGAAAGAACAGAGCAAAACTTCAGAAAGAGAGCTAAGTGATGAGGAGATTGCCAACCTATCTGATGGAGAATTTAAAGCCCTGGTAATCAAAATGCTCACAGAACTGATTGAACTTGGTTTAAAAATGAAAAAAAAAAAAAAAAGAAAAAAGAAAGACACCCAAAATGAAATAAAGCAAAATATTCAGGGAGCCAACAGTGACAGGAAGGAAACCAGGACTAAAAGCAATAATTTGGAACAAAAGGAAAAAATAAACATCAATCTGGAACAGAATGAAGAAACAAGAATTCAAAAAAGTGAAGAAACTTACAAACCTCTGGGTCAGCCTGAAATGTTTCAACATCCAAATCATAGGGGTGCCAGAAGGAGAAGATGAAGAGCGATAAATTGAAAACTTATTTGAATAAACAATGAAGGAGAACTTCCCCAATCTGGCAAAGGAAATAGACTTCCAGGAAGTCCAGAAAGCTCAGACAGTCCCAAAGAAGTTAGACCCAAAGAGGAACACACACAAACCAAAGCACATCATAATTACATTAGCCAAAATGAAAGATATGGAGAGAATCTTAAAAGCAGCAAGAGAAAAGGAGACAGTTACCTACAAAGGAGTCCCCATAAGACTGTCAGTTGATTTTTGAAAAGAAACCTTACAGGTAAGAAGGGACTGGAAAGAAAGAACTATTTGAAGCCATGAAAGGCAAGTACCTACATCCAAGATTAATCTATCCAGCAAAGCTTTCATTTAGAATGGAAGGACAGATAAAGTGCTTCCCAGGTAAGGTCAAGTTAAAAGAGTTCATCATCACCAAGCCATTATTATATGAAATGTTAAAGGAACTTATCTAAGAAAAAGAAGATAAAAAATATGAACAGTAAAATGACAACAAACTCACAACTATCAACAAATGTAGCTACAAGAAAAGAAAAACAACAAAAACAAAAACTCAGCAAACAATAGAACAGGAACTGAATCAGAGAAATGGTCATCACATGGAGGATTTCAGTGGGGAGGGGGAAGGGAGAGATGGGGGGAGGTACAGGGAAGATGTATAATTAGTAGGCATAAAATAATGGGGAAAGATAAAAATGGTGTAGGAAACAGAGAACATAAAGAACTTATAGGTACAACCCATGGACATGAACTAAGGGGGGATGCTGGAGGGTTTGGGGTGCAGGGTGGAGGAGGGATAAAGGGGGAAAATTGGAAAAACTGTAATAGCATAATCAATAAAAATACTTAAAAAAGGAAATTTTTCTTCTTTTTTAAAATTGTTGTTTAACTTTCCAATGCCAGTTATGTTTAATTTTTTTGTTCTTTTCATCCCAGAATATGATAAATTAGGTTAATTAAATCATTCAATATGGATATTAGTCAGTGTAGATTAGGTTATGCTGCAGTAACCAAGTAGCTAGCCCTCAGACTTCACTAGTTTAGTAAAGGTTTCTTTCTCATCCACGTAACTTATCCAGTGCAGGTCAGTGGGGAGCTGCCTGTCAGAGGCTCTTAGAGACCCCAACTGACAAACATGGCAACACCTCACAGATAAGCCCTATGATCACTGCACTGTGGGAGTTGAGAGGATGGGGAACTTACCCCAGGTCTTAAGTTCCTCAGATCAAATGTGATACTCATCATTCCTTTTCACAGCCTCCTAACCAGATATACTGACATGACTTCACCTAACTGCAAGAGGGCTGCAAAACGTGAGAGGGCACGTAAATATTGAAGCAAAATATTTGTATCATGAATAACAAATCACAGATAGTTACGCAAATTGGTTGACTTTACCTAGGATGGACCAGAGAGTAGATAAGTTTTAAGAAATTAGCTATTTCATACAGCTCAGGGATGTCACATAATTTATTTGTGTATTGAAAATATGTAACTTATCACTGTGATTTAATTTAACGTGAAAGTTCAACTAAGTACCAAGCCATAACAAGCTTTATTTTATTCCTTGGAGTTAATGACCTGTTGGTGTTGATTCTCATGTACACAAAGTTTTAAAAGATTTTTAAAACTTATTTGCTAAGTCTTTCAGGGGTGTCCAACCTGTGGCCCATGGGCCACATATGGTCCAGGATGACTATGAATGTGGATCAACACAAAATCATAAATTTACTTAAAACCTTATTTTTGCTCATCAGTTTTCATTAGTATTTGTGTATTTAATGTGTGGCCCAAGACAACTCTTCTCCTTCCAGTGTGGGCCAGAGATGCCAAAAGGTTGGACACCCCTGAAGAATTTTCATATATCACAGGATGGCTATGGAAACCATCTTTTTCTTAAATATGTGGTGGATGCTTGATGAGAAAGAAACGTCACTTCTCTTATTAGCATCTCATACTAGCAATTGTATGGGGAATTGTTATATTGGTGTGTCACTCATTTCTACTGAAGGATTTTCAGGTCAGAAGTGCAATTCTCAGTTCCCCTTCTGAAGCAACAAGATCTATAATCAGTTAATGAAATGTTTTCATGAATCATGACTAGGGTATTTCATTCAAATGTAACTAAAATAATACAGCATATTCTGTCTTGAAAAGATAAAAGCAATGTGCAAACTTATTATGCAATCAAGATAGGTTCATGTTCATTACCTTCAAATCACACTTGGTAGACTTGCATTTGGATAAGTCAAAGTCAGAGTAATGACCAGGTTACTTTTCAAGATGTAGATTTGTGGGGTATAAGGCAGGCTTTTGGTAGGCACTGCTGAATTCCTAACAGCTACTTCTTACTCTGTATCAAATGATATTCCTGTTGCTTTTTAAAGTCAGATTTTCTAATTACAACTTTGAAAATATGTAATATGTGTTCTCATCATGTGAAATAAGATTTTTAAAAGAATCTTTATAATTTGCACGTGTGGCAGATATGTGTAGTATCCAGCACTCCTTTTCTTCCCTCTTCCCTCCTTCCTTCTCTTCTCATCCTCCCCTTCTCTCTCTCTCTCCCTTGGGTGCAAAAGGTTGACTTCAGCATTCATTAAGCATTGATGCCCATAGACATTATTATTGTTGGTCCATATAGGGCTTTTCTCTCATTTGTTACTGAGGAAGTGAGTTTGGTTGATTTTATATTTGGTGTCTTTTATCACCATACTTTATTACCCTTTCTGTCTATGTCACAGGCAAATATGTTAATTTAAAATGCATCTTTATGTTTGCATGTCTTTTTGCAAAATGTATGTTGTTTTTAATAGGTATCTTTAGTTTATGTGAATGGTATTTTAAACCTCATTCTGGTTATTACCATGTTTCTTAGGTCCATATAGGTTGATATGTGAACTTTCATTGTCTTATTTGTTGCGTGGTAAGCCACAAGTCACAAGTCACCTTCCCAGTGATGGGGGCCATATCACCCCCAAACCCCTGCTACCATGAACAGTGCTTTGGTGAACATCTTCATGCCTGTCTCATGCCTGTCTCCTGATGGGCGTGCATCAGAATTCCCATGACATTTATAGAAGAATTAAAAGGTTGGGTCGTATGAGACTTGGCCATGTCATATTACTCTCTGAAATGGGTGCCCAGCACTGTACTGTGAACTCCCCTCCCCATCCTCACAAATGCCGAGGTCGCCATCATATTAGCACCATTAGATTGTGCCTTCTGGCCTCAGCTGGTTTGACCAAGGGTCAACACTGACTTCACACTGGGTCAGTGAGTTCAATCCCAGGGTGCTGAAGCTCAGTTAAAGAGGGATCGATTCAGGGAAAGAAGGAAGTTAAGTGCAAGTCAGGCCAATAAGATGAAAGCCCAGCTATCTTGAGAGAATCATCTTGTTGAAAATGCCAGGGAAGCTGAAATGTGATGGATGTGAGGGCGCCTAGGGCTCAGTGCATTCCTAGTTTCAGGGACTGCAGACAGGCCACCCCACTTAGAATCCCCTTGTGCCTCAGCAGTTGATGCCAGAGTCATGTGGTGAGCAATGATCCAGTTTCCACAAAACATCATCATCTCTCACATTAAATTAATGATGTTAATTTGAAAGTTATTGCTTTTGTAGGTCTGCTTGTAATTAATTTGTAAATTTGTTTTGGTTTTATAACTGTAAATGAGCCCTGATCATAAGGAGTTTATACTTAATTTTATGTTTCTTTATATTTGAGTAGAAATGCGATAAAAAAATTAAAATCAACCCTGAGGCAGTCCTTTTGTTTTTAGAAGTGTCTATATTTTCCAACTCAGACTGGAGAAGTGTTGTGCAAGTCTGATCCCATGGAGCTGGCTCCCCACCCCACTTTAGGCGTGCGCACACAACCTCCCACCACCCCTACACCCTCCCCCACCCTGTTTGACCTCTCCTGTTAGGTTCCAGTCCTGATGATCTTTTTCATCTCAATTCTGTCATCCAATGGATTGCCTCCCTGCCCACTTCATTCCTTGGTAGACTTGAAAAGCATGCCACCCTTTAATGTTCTTAGTTATGAGCAGCCACATCACAACTTGGGGAAGGGGGTGTGGCTCGTAGGCTCTGGGAAAGGCTGCAGATCGATGGGCTGAGGCAGGGAAAGAGCAGTCTGAGCTGCAGGAAAGACACCATCACAAAGCAGTCTACAAATCCTGATTGTGGAGGATGTCATTGCTCCTTGTACCTGGATGGCACAGCCTACCAGGCCTCTAGCCCTGGACCACAGACACAGGCCTTGCGGTGTGCCAGCACTGCCCAGACATCCAGAGCTGTTGCCTTGGCCCATCTCCTGCTGCCAGAGGGATTTGCGCCAGTCACTTCTCTGAGCCCCTATCCTCTGGGTCAGAATTGGAGGTGGGTAAGCCTGAGTGCCCGGGCCAAAGTAACCTACCCACACCTAAGCTGCAAGGGAGGCTGGGAATGGATCTAGTGGTGGAGTTGAGCTCTCCCTCCCATCATGGCTTGGTTTGCCAGAAATTCTTTAAACGCAAGGAGAAGGTTCAGGTGCCAGGCAGGGGTAAAAAGACAAATTCTCCACATCCATGTCTTCAAAGGTGTAGAACAAGACCAGGATGAGAATGGCTGGGGTTGGTAAGAGGCCTTCCTGCCCCTCCAGCTGAGATGCTCTAGTTCCCGAGTGAGAAAGTAAGAGGACAGCTCTGCCGCTTCCTCTTTCCACAGCAACCAGTTCTGTTCAACCTGGAAAGGAGCATGAGTGAACGTGTGTTCATGGATAAACTAAGGCAAACTTCTAAGAAGAAATGAACCACAATCTTTAAAGAGATGTCTTACCAGTTATTAGTATTTAATTATTTGTGAATGTTAAAATGTTAGCCCTAAAATATGATTTCCTAATTATTTTATATAGAAAGTATATTTGGATTAGGCCTTTTAACATTAATAGAAGCTTCACTGGAAAATGCCTGGCCTTGTAAGATGGATATAAAGGCAGCTCAGTGTTCGTTTGTTGCACTCATCATCAAATAGTAAGGTACTTTGGTAAGAAACCTTTTTATCCATTCTGTTTAATGGAATTGGAAGCAGAGAGATAGGAGAGCTGAGTTCACTCAGGGTTACAACTATCTGGTATCCAAAAACTTGGATAATTAGAATGATTATTATTAAACACACTATAAGCAAATTAATCATGTGTAAGTGAAAACACATTTGCTATCTCTTCAGGGAAAAGCAAAATGAAAAGCTTCACATTAGATGATAAGAAACCAAGCCAGAATTTTTTCTCCTAGTTATTTGGGCAGCCGTCTGGCCTGGGTTTCTGTGGGTGCCTTTTGTTCATGCTCATTCGCTCTGGTCAGTGGAGATGGAGCACAGAGCGACCCTTCCGGTGCAGGGTTGGCGAGGCCTGGGTCCCTCCCCCTGGTTTTTTCCTGAAGTCTGCCTTGGGCTCATACTCAGGTCATTTTTCCTCTGCAGAGGACTTATGGTGTCCTGCCTCAGCAGCAGTCTCAGATTGGAGACCATTTGTTACTAAGTGGCTGTGGACCCTGGAAAAGTTAGCTGTCAAGTTTTCTATTATATTATGAGAATAGAAACAGTATCTACCCCATAGTGTGTTAATAAAAGAATCCATCTAGAACACTGCTCAGAGTGTGGCACATACTAAATTCTTAATAAATATCATTCATTGTTATTTAAATAATCTCTATTGTGCCCTTTACCTGGCAAAATGATTGAGAAGACATAGGTATGTTAATAATCATTCATTTGTGTTACACATGACTCTCAGATGTTTGATAAAAGAAATATTCAATGATATTTTTGTATTGATGCCTCAATACAAGGATGAATAGCATATTCTCCTTGAAAGCAATACATGTTTTATGATCACTACAGAACATGGATTCAGGGTGGAACTCTGTGTTGCTTAGGAGACTCTGATGGGGGCTCTGTTACCTCAACTAAGCACTAATTCAGTAATTTCCAGATAATTCTTATGTATTATATTTGTGTATACTTTAGTCTGGATCTTCAAATTTTGATTTCAAAACATTTATCTTTCCCTCTTTATTTCCCTCTTTACATTTGAAAAATCTGGTACCATAATGTTATAATTCTGAGTGGAAAGTTTTCTTATTTATAGTTTTCCAGAATACTTTTATTTTATTTGATAAATATCCTTTTACCACAAAGGTACATTTTGACCATGACCAAAACAAAGAAAATAAGGATGAAAGTGTTTTAAGGGGCTAGATGCTTTTACTTCTACCAATTTACTCCTCAATTTAGAGGTCATTTTCAATTATAAAGATCATACTTAGTGTGGAAATGGTGAGAACTCAGTCAATGTGATGGTTTTAGGAACTTGCAATTTTTTTTAAAACAATCACAATAACAACAGAACCTTCTGCTTAAAAACAAAATGATGTATTCTCATTTTTCAGCTGTTAGGACACTAATTTCTTTTAGTCTTTTACTATACTCCAGAAATATGTGTCTACCAAATTTCCAAGTCTAAGGGCAAGTCTGTTTAGCCAGATCTTTGCAGGGATATTGTCCCAAAAGATGGACTCTGTTAGCATGGATTTTCGGTTGTGCGTTTTCATGATGTATTCAGAGTTGGAGGTTCTGAGCATATATTTCACCCAATTAATAAAATTGGGTAAAATTCCAATTCCAAGTCATTCCCCAAAAGTACTTTGGATGGCTTCTAAAAATCTTTTATTAGAGATACAATTAGGAAAGAGAAATGAATACCATAAGATCCAGTCTAACGGCTTCTAATGCTATTGGTCTGAGCCTCCTTGCAGTGAAAACAAAGAGGAAAATAAAATTAGTTACAATATTCACATTTGTTTAAAACCTAAATGCCCACAATTTGTTTATGAGGAGCACATTTTGTTCTGGCCCTGAGGTCTGAATGAAATTTCTCCCATTGAGTCTCATAAAGAGAAAACTATGTAATACAATTTTTTAATGTTCAAAAAAATCCCTAAAATGAATGCAGTATTGGATTTTATTTAATTGTCCTTACATAAGTAGAAGATATGATGCAAAACCACAATTCAATAAAAACAATTCTATAAAAGGCCAGAGTAGAGATGAGTAATCTAAGACCCATGGGCCACGTGAGGCCTGTCCTTCTTCCGTTATAGACCAAAATCTGATTCCACGAAGCCCTCACAAGTGAAGGGATGACTTACCCCAATCTGCAGCAGGTCGGCACCAAAGTCAGAATAAGGTAGAGCTTCCTCCCATTCAGAATGGCCTAGTGGAACTCCTTGCCCTGACACATCAGCTGCAAGAAATATGACACTTTCTAGAGCAGCACTGGCCAGAGAACTTTCTTCAGTGACAAAGACCTGTGCTCTGTGCTGTCCAATGCAGTAGTCACTAGTGACATGAGACCGCTGAGTGTGTGAAATAGTGAAACTGGGGAATTTAGTTTTACATTTTATTTACATTTAATTGCTTTACATTTGAAAAGCTGAGAGACTGGTGGCTGCTTTATCGGACAACGTGGCTCTGAAGCGCCATGCGGTGGGCACCAAACTCAGCTCATCCCTGCTCTGACTCTGGGCTTGTGGCGCTAGAGCGCTTCTATTGGCCAGGCCGGGCAAAGAGAGGAAGACACAAGTACTGCATTAGTCTGGAAGGTGCTTCTGAGAATGACAATGGCCTCAGGCAGAGATGGCGGGGAACAAGAGATGTCAGGGCACGTGGGTAAGTTGCCCTACCTGACCCAAATGCCTGCAGTGGGCATTGGGTGCTAGAGCACTCATGGCCCTCAAAGCCTTCAAGAACAGCCAGCTACTCCCGCTGCACCCACCTTGAAGGCTGCACCCGGGGAGAAGTGACCTGGAGACTGGTCCGGGGCTGAGGGGCCTGACAAGAGCCAGGCTGGGGTCCAAAATGGTGGCTCTGGAGACTCGTTCAGGCTCAGCTGTGCAGCTGTGTCCCCGTACCCTTCTCAGGCAGCTGAGGAGCCATGGTGCAAAGGAGTAATACTGTCCCAACTCATTTCAGTTATGCTGCTTATAATACAATTCATAAGCTTAAAATATAAAAAAATTTAAAAGAATACAAAGTAATATGAAACAAACCTCATTTCAAAATACGAGTCCACTTAAGAAAAGTGAAAATAAACTGGATTCCATAGTGTCTTACTCAACAACAAAATGTGTTTAAAGGGCAACGTATGACAAGTTGTTCCAGCGTGTTACAGTACTTTCTGGCTTTTAATGTCCAAAAAGATACTCTTTGGCGATACAGAAATAATGAGATAGTATTTCGGAACAATAGCAGATGTTGAATCGGTTATTTGAAAATATATTCATTTAAAATAAAAAAGAATAAAGTTTGTAACATTTTATTATTTTCTTCAATTTTTTTTTTCTTGTGCAGGAAAAATTAGGACCTCTGAAACAGACTGGTATAATGTAGTTCAAGTAGAAAGTTTCTTATCCACTGGCTTAAAACAGGGTTTTCCCTAAATCTTATTATGTGTTTTTATATAGTGGTCATAAATATTAAGGTAACTGAAAAACCATTACTCTCTCTTTTGTACTAATATATTGTGTTAGCTATATAAAATGATTTCAGATTCAAGTCTAATTACTTCCCCTTCATATCTGCTATTTTTCTATTCTCTTCATTGTTTTGTTGTCTGAGCTTTCAACCATTTCTTAAAGGATACAATATTTCTTTATCAAGTAGCAACAGAAAGGATGTAAATAAATAAATTCCTTACAAATTAAATGAAACCGGCCATAACAGTAGTGTGAAACAAATTATTGCTCTGTTCTGACAGCAAGCTCATGGGGTAAATAAAATGATGTGTTAAATAATAACATTTATACTCAGGCCTTTCTGACTAAGTCCTCCTACCGATGATAGCCTCCTCACATGGAAAAAAAATATTTTTAGGGCACTAGATTTCTCAAAGTGTTTGAGTCTATTTACATTTCTTACCACTCTCACTTTTGGTAAGAGTTGTACAGGTTTATCATAGAGTGTAAAGAGCCCTTCCTCTTATTTTTTTCTTTCATCAAATGTAATTGATATATAACATTGTGTGTAAGGTTAAGGTGTGGGACGTGTTGCTTTGATACTTGTATATATTGGAATACAATTACCACCATAACATTAACTAACATTCTATCATATCACTTAATGATCATTTCTTTTTCTGTGGTGGTAACAATTAAGATCTAGTCTCTTAGCAGCTTTCAAGTTGCTAATGGAGTATTGTTGTCTGTAATCACTACCCTGTGTGTTGGCTACCCACGGCTTATGTATCGACCAGTTCCAAGTTTGTACCCTTAACACCTGCCCAATTCCCCCAACCTGTACTCCCAGCCTCTAATAACCACCCATCTACTTCATCCATGACACTCACCATATTAAAGATTATATTCATGAAGTTCTTTATTCATATTTTCTTTTCCAGATGGAAGGACCTAATCTTTTTTGTATTAACTCAGGGAGAATACGTGGCTTTCTGATGTTTCTTGAGAGGTTCAAACATTGGAGAAATAAAGATTTGGAAATTATTTTTGCATGATGAAGGTCTCAGTCCAAAGAGAAGGCCAGTAGGTACTGGGCCCCGGTAGTTTGAGAGGTACCAGGTTAATATTTGTAAAGCAGTGTAGTGCAAGTCTTGCTTCTGGGCAGGCCTGCACCTGAGTTCTGGTTCTGTCGCTGTATACTCTGAGGAGTAGCTTAGCTTCGCTCTTCTTCTGATTTCTCATGTATAAATTGGGGCTATCAATCTCATAAATGAAAGTGTGAGGTTTTCATTGCATAGGGCATGAGAAGCCCTGGCCCATAGCGATCCATCACTCACTAAATGACGTCTCTGTGGTCCCGGGCTGAACTGATGTTGTGATCATTCCAGGCAAACAGAGTGGGCACACAGCAAACAATGTAGCTTCTCCTTCCAAAGTGCAGTTCTGAGAAGACTAGTTCAAAAAGTGGCGGCTGGACAGATCTGGTTTCCCTGGATTTTTGCGCGATTGAAACAGTTCATTGCCTTTATACATGAAGAACAATGTGGCTTCTTATACAATGCTGGTGTCATGCTCTCTCTCTCAGAATGCCACAGGCAGTGCCCACTATAACCTGGCACCGAGGACAAAGGACAAGTCAATGCTAGCCTGGTTTCTTCTCCTGCCCTTCCCCATGTAATATATTTTCTTCTTTTGTCTGGATCCCCATAAGATTCTGTAGCTGAAATTCAGGTCTATAAATTTACCCAAGTGTGTCTTGGTGTTGACCATTCACTATCACACAGATGTGTTGAATTTATTCATTCATACAACAAAAATCAGGAGGGGGACCCATAAAAACCTGAAATTATCTTCTGGAGGGTGGGCCCTTTATAGTACAGGTTTCCCCCTCTAGTTTAGTGTTTTAAGAACCCATCTGTATCAATGTACCAGCTGGCATTGTTGAGAGGCTGTGTTCAACTTAAGTGAAGTTTTTTTGAAGACCCAACATGTTTGCCCATTTCATGATAAGTGATTTATAATTGCACCTGCCCACACTGTGCTGAGTGTTTAGCAGTTTTTGACCAAAAACAGCATGACCCCTATGGCCCACCCTCCCCATTCACCTGATCTCAGCCAGAATGACTTTGTTTTGTTTGTTACCCCTGATGAAAAAAGTCCTCAAAGGGAAACGTTTTGCTGATGTGGAAGAAGAGGTGAAACAAAATATGGCAGAAGCACTAAAAGGCACAAAAATCATTGAGTTCAAGAACTGTTTTGAGTAGTGGGAAAAACATCTCAGTAGGTGTATTGCATCAAATGGAGAGTACTTTGAAGGTGACTGAAGTTTAAACATGCAAGAATAAATACACAATTTTTTAATAAATAAATTCAGACTTTTGGGGATTTCCCTTGTATACATTAAGTACCTACCATGGGCCAGACAGTATTCTGGGTGCTAGGAATATCAGCGAGCAAAATAAACAAAAGCCTTGCCCTTGCAGGGATTGTATTCCCATGGAGGGAGAGGATCAGTAAAGGCAATATAAAGAGTAAGTTATAAAATGCTTTGAGAGATAGCCAGTGTTCTAGAACGGGGTACAGCACCTGCAGAATAGAGGTTGGTGCAATTTTCTCTCTTTGTTCTTTCTTTATTTTCAATCCTCACCTGTGGACATGCTTATTGATTTTAGAGAGAGGGGAAGGGAGGGGGAGAGAGAAGGATCGATGGGAGAGGGAAACATCAGTCGGCTGCCTCTCGTATGCTCCTTGACTAGGGACAAAACCAGCAACCTGGATATGTGCCCTGACCCCTGACCAGAATCAAGCCTGCAACCCTTTGGTTTAAGGGATGACTTTCCAACTGACTGAGCCATACGGGCCAGGGCAGAATTTTAAATAGGTTGTTTTGGGGAGGTCTGAATTAGAAGCAACGTGGAGCAAACTTGAAGGAACAGGAAGGGCTGAGGAGAAGCACAAGGGCGTGGGTGCAGTGGGGACTTGCAGAGTGGGAGGGAAAGGAGGAGGAGAGGGAGATTGGACAGGGCTGGGGTTTGGGTCCTGCAGGACCCTGGAACCACTGGGGGCCTCTGTCTTCTCTCTGAGCAACATGGGAGCCACTACAGGTCTTGGGGCAGGGGAGAGATCTGATCTGACTGACAGAGTAAAAGAAACATCCTGGCAGCTACATTAAGAATAGACTAGGGTGGGAAAAGTCCCATTTTTTTCTTCAGAAACACTTTAAAAATAAACAAATAAGTCCATTATGTCTTTGGTTGTTTTTGTTGAATTTATCCTATTATTCTTCAGAAATAAGAATTACACATGTCTTGGGCCTCTTGGTCAGTACGTCACATGTATCATCCATCATGTGGACAGATCTCTACTTCCCCGCTATTTTGGCAAGATTTTGTCAAATGTGTTCTCTGTTTATTCATTCATTCAAAGATAGTTATTAAGTGTTTTTGAGTGTGTCAGTTACTGCTCCACAGTTGAAGGTATAGAGCTGAGCAGGTGGGAAGGCCCCTGCTTCATAGACACTTAGTGGAGGAGACAGATAACACACCAATTACACCAATAAACACACATGATGATTTTCATATAGCAACAGTGCTATAAAGAATATAAAATGGGTCTGTTCCAGAAAGAGAGGGGGCAGAGCACTAGATACTTGGGTCAAAGGAGGTCTCCCTGAGGTGATCTCTGCACTGAGACCTAAGTGATGAAAAGAAACTAGTCATGTTCCTGGTCAGGCAGAGATCCATGTAGAGTGCAGGAAGTGCCAAGACCTGAGAGATGGGAATGAGCTGGACATGTTTGAGGAGCAGAGAGAAGGCAACATGAAGTGAGTGAGGGAGCGGTGTGGGCAGCAAGGTCAGAGAAGAAGGCTAGAAGGAAATTGGATTTCTTATTCAGGGTGGAGATAGTCTTTTGAAGATTCTGAGCAGGACATAGATGTGGTCCGATTTACATTGCTGAAAGGACAAGGTAGGGCAGGATTTCTTAAACAAGACATAAAAAGCAATAACAAAGGAGATTTATAAATCTTGAATTAAAATTAAAAGTTCTATTATCAAAAACATGATTTAAAGAGTAAATCTACAAACAATCATAAAACCAACCAATGATGGGTATCCATAAGATATATTATTCTGTAAATCGATAAGAAGGAAAAAAGTCAATCGAAAAAGTGAATTGTAGATATGAGTAGAAAAATAGGAGTCACGCATGTAAAAGATGCTCATTATGACTGGTATTCAAATTTTAAGTTACCAGATACTATTTCACATCAATCAGGTTAGTAAACATTACTAGACTTTCGATATAAAGTGTTGGAAAGTATGCAGAGCAATAGGAGCTCACACACTGCTGGGGGATGGCAAGCTGGTAAAAATATTTTGGGTGTTTTGGTAATATCAAGAACGCTTAAAGATGCTCATTCTCTTCACCCAGAAATTCCACCACAGACTACACACCTTAGAGAAATTCTTGCACATGTATGCAAAGAAATTTCTCAAAAATGTTCATAGTAGTTGTCTCAGTCTGTTCTGCCTGCTATCAAAAAGTACCATAGACTACATGGCTTGTAAAGAACAGACATTAATTTCTCACAGTTCTGGAGGCTGGATAGCCAGAGATCAGGGTGCCCCATGGTCAGATTCTGATGAAAGCCCTGTTCCAGTTTGCAGTCTGCTAACTTGTTGCTGTATCTTCACGTAGCGGAAGGCCCAGGGGACATCTCTGGGGTCTTATTTATAAGAACATTAATTACATTCATTATGGCTCCATCCTCATGACTTGATCACACCCCAAAGACTCAACCTCCAAATACAGTCACATTGGGGATTAGGTTTAAACACACAAATTTTATGAGGCTATAAACATTCTGTCAATTGGAGTAAGTAGCGTTGCTTGTAATAACAAAAACAAACAAACTGAATGTCAACAGGAAAATGAATAAATTGTATATATTTGGAATATCATATAGCAGCAAAATTTAAGGAGTAACAGTCATAGGTATCAAAATGGATTAATCTCACAAACTAATGTGGAGTGAAAGACAATTGTAGAAAATATACTTAATATGATACTCATAAATATATTCAAAAAGTACAAAAGCTATGTATAGTTTAGAAAATTGAACAAAAGGATAAAATACATTACCATGTATTTTTATATAGAAATACATGGTAATGACAAACAAAATTAAATTTAATGCTTACCTTTGATGAGGAAGAAAGGAGACATAATGAGGGAAGACTGTCCAAGAGCTTTAAAGAGTTTGTAATATTTTGTTTCTTAAACTGTATAATGAGTATATAAGTATAGATTTGGGTCTTTTGGTTCACTGTCATTTTTACATTACAAAATGTTACTATAAAATATTTAAGATATAGAAACAGGCATAAAGGGAAAAAAAAGAACTCTTCATCTACTTGTAGAAAACGACAAACAAAAATGAGAGTGGAGATTCCCCAGTGGAGGGTTAACAAATTCATTAATCCAGACAAGAAACAGTAGAGTGGAGAAAAGGCATGGTGGCGTCAAACAGACCGGGTGAAGAATTAATGGAGTGAGTTGAAGAGAGGAATCAAGTACGACTCCTAGGATATTGGCTTGAGGAGTGTAATGGATACAGGGCCACTTATGGGATGAAGAAGACCAGGAGGCAGATATGTTTGGGGGTGGGAGGCACCATGAAATTCAGTTCAGAATGTATTAGATTTGAGATATCTATGTGAAAATGTCAAGTTGACAGTTAGATATGAGTAAATTGCCCAAGGAAATAGATGTGAATTTAGGTGTCAATAACATGTAAATGGCATGAGAATGAATACCTGGAGAGGAAAGATAGGTAAAATAGACAAAGACCAGGAATGACTGATAGACATTCTACTATTGGCTGAGGAGGACCTAAGACAGAAACCTCAAAAGGAATCAAGTGACATCAGAAGTCAAGTGACAGAATAATACCAAGAAGAAGGGAGGGTTTAATCCTGCTGAAGTCAAGTAAAATGTGGGCAGAAGAGTGTCAATACAGAAGTTGTTGGATATCATGACAAAAGATGTTTTATTGTTTCAGTCAGGGCAAAATACAGATTTAATGAGCTCAAGAGTAAATGGGAGGAAATAGGAATGAATTAATGAACCTTTAAAAATAGACATAATATAAATACAGTTGAGGTCCTTTAAAAAAAGATTTTGTTTATTTATTTATTTGTAAAGAAAGGGGAAGGGAGGGAGAAAGAGAAACACTGTCATGGGAGAGAAGACTTGATTGGCTGCATCTCGCACATGCCCCAACAGGGGACTGGGCCAGTAACCCAGGCATGTTCCCTGACCAGCGACTGTTCATTTTGTGGGATGATGCCCAACCAACTGAGCCACACTGGCCACTCAGGGTGAAGCCCTTTTTTATACCCCTGACCTTTTTCATTTTCTTCCCATGTCAGAGTAAATCACAGTTTTGATGTTGGTGGACATACTCACCACCATGTTTATATTTCCACTACATATGTATATTTGCATATTTAAATGCTTTATGTTTTTAAAGTTTGCACAAATGCTATATCATATGTGATATGTCAATGGTTTCAGATTGATACAGATGACAGAACAAGAGATTTGAAAAAGAGAAGAACAAAAACGGTAGGATGCAGAGTGTGGTCCATGTTCAAGAAGGTGAGGCAGGAAAGTCAATGGCATCAGGCAGGTCTGTGGAGGGAGGAGTCTTGGCCACTGCTGGGGCTCAGGAATGATTTAGAGACCCAGGCCTTGGAAGTGGAGTTGGAAAGTAAACTGGAGCTCGAGGAGCTGAGACAGCTCACCAGGATCCCAAGCCTACATTTAAGAGTAGGAGGCACAGGGAGATCCCTGGGGCCTGGGCCAAGCTGGAACTCAGTATTAGACGCAAAGCACCCTGACAGTAGTGTGACTTGCGTGTAACCCCCAGAACTGACCCAACGTTTTTGGATTTGGACTGATTCTGGGAAGATGAAGGTGGCCTTTCCTGCAGGGGGGAATGAGCAGGGCACAGCTGTGTCCAGGGAGGGATGCTGTGGCTGACATGAGTCAGGTGACACAATGGGGAACCACCCAGTTCCGGGCCTCCCAGCTCTACATCCCAATCCTCTGTCCTGACCATTGGAGTTGAGAGAAGCAGTAGAAGGAGAAAGATATGCGTAAGAAGAGCAAATATGTTGGCAAATATAATTAAAGGTAGTTAAGTAGATAATGTTGGAAGGCAAATTATTTTTAAAAATAGTTTGCAATATTTATGTATGCTGCCACATCTTGTGGTTGTTTTCCAAATATTGTTCTTTGGCCAATGTAGATCTAAGTATGGATCATATGTTGAACTTCTTAAAACATAAAAACAGGGATATTATGTAGGATCTGTTGACAACTGAGCCAATGTGGTGAAATTCTGAGTTTCTTTGTTCGTGTCAGCACACCATGCTGCCTTGTGTAATTACTTCAAGAATTTAATTGACCTGAGAATAAACAAAACTGAGAGCACTTAAAAGAAAGAAAAAGCTTACTAAAGAAATACTGTGTATGGGTTGTATCAGCCACAGGCTTCTTAGAGATTCTGGCCTCTTCCTTTACTATCAACCCCCTAAGGGCTGGAACAGGTGCCGTATCAAACAGGGAAGTGTTTGCTGGAGATTATAACAGGGCTTCTGACATATGTGAGCTCTTTTGCTTCTTTCTGCAACTAAGGCATTTCAGTGACTTTAAATAATAGTAGTAATTATAGTCTATGTCTAGACGGTAACTTTTCCCCTTTGTGTAATAATAGTTATGAAAGTCTTTTGGCTCAAAATTTTTCCAAAAATAAGAGGAATTATCAGTTGCCATGTAGGAGCTCTCATGTCCTTGCGGGGGGTGGGGATGGGCAGGGAGGCAGATTTTCACCCTGACTGCACAGCTATGTTGGGGTCTTGAAGCCTGTACCAGTGACATGAGGTGCTGCCCCTTTGCCAACACATTTCTTTGCATTTACAAAGTTGATGTTTTTATTAAACCTAAGATGCCATCAATTGTAGAATGCATCATTATTTTGTGAACAATTAAAAAGTTACTGTAAGTTCTAATTGTAGAAAACTATCAACTCTAAGGCACACCCTGCTTTTAGAAGTGTGACAATGTGAAAATGAGAAGAAGTGGAAATGCATCTCAGAGCAGATGAAAAATAGTGCTTATGCTACTCTGTCAAGCCTCCTGAAAGAAAATGGTCAAGGGACCTTAGCACAGCTTGAACAATCAAAAAAAAAAATTGCTGGAAAAGCTGCATTTCTGCGTAAGCCCGAAGGAACCCCAAGAATGAACCCTCCATGTGGGATGAAGGAGTCTGGTGATGTGACCTAAGAAGGCTTGAGGGTCAAGTCAGGGGCCTGGTGCCTCCCTGTGCACACAGGGCAGATAAACCTGTGTGAACTAAAAGGGATGCAGTGCTGGGACTGTGGGACGTGACCAGAGTGCCATCAGCCTCTCTCCATGACGTGGAAGAATGGCCTTCAAGAGGCTTGGTGGTGCAGAAGCTCCACCATATGCCTGGCCTGGTGGCACAGTTTGCCACTTCCTGGGCAGGGGTGAGAGGCCACATGTTTGAGAACCTGGGATTTACTTAGCTAGTGTTAGTCCCGACTGGGATTCTTGCTGGAGGCAGATACAGACTTGGCCATTTGAGCCCACATATAAAAAACTAGCCTCATCTATGCTTACATGAGGTAAGGATGAAACCAACCAGTCACATTCTGATAAAGGAGGGGCCAGATAAATGTTGGAATAAACCAAAGTACGTACACAATGATATCAGTAGCAGATTTGGCCAGAAGTGACAGTCTACCAGGACTCCAATTGCTGAGAAGGGGTGGTCTAGCTTCCCTCAGTGGCTTGCTCCAATGTCTAGAACCCTGGTTAGCCATAAATTTGCTTGCACTCATGCTTGTGTGGGGAGGGTAGAACTTTACGGACATGACAGTAATGACTGGTGGTTAGTACTGGGATAGTGATGAGTAGTGACTACTATTGGGATTTCTGGGTAGAGTGCAAGAGATACTGAGGGGTGAGGAAGAAGTCTGATATACCTCTCAGTAGAACTCCAGAAGGAGTTAATGGGTAAAATGGGAGAAAGGAAATATATAAAAAATTAATGATAGAAAGTTTTCCAAATGTAATAAAGCTAAATAGAAATGAGAATGTATAATCTCCAAGCTAATAGAAGAACTAAAATGAGAGGGAAGGAAGAATACCTTAAAACAATGCAAAAGGAGGTCAGAAAGGGGAAAAAAAGCAATATAGAAAGTTGAGAAAAATAGGATGTACAAAATAAAATGGTAGCAATGCATCCACATATGTAAATACTCACCATTAATGTGAATGTACAAAATTTCTGCCAGACTGAATTTTTTTAAATCCTCAGCTACAGGCTACTTACAAGTCCATGCCTGTAAGACAAGCCTTGAGAAAGATTAAATGATTGAGGGTGGTCAGAGTACCCTAGAGATGCCAGTTTGTATTGAGTCAACCTCATTATACTGGAATTATTTCCAGAAGACTTTTTTTTATCCTAGACTATGGCTTCAAATTTTTAGATACCCTATTTTTTTCTGTAGTCTGTGTTAATTTTCTCCACTAACTTAAATTAGTAGCTGAGCAGCATGAGATCTCAGATTTCTAATTTCTAGACAGCATTGTGTTCTGTCTGAGATTTCTGCTCCCCAGGAAGGACTTGGGCAAGCAAGCTCCCTGCCACCAAAGAGGGACAGGAAAAGATGTGCAATTTTCCCAAGGTCAAGCATGGAGTTTAAGGTGAATAGTACACATATTTCCTTCTAGCTTTTAGCCCAGGAGGGTGATGCTCAATGGTCAAGGGCTACTCGAGTCACTGGTGCCACTGACAATCTTATTCTGGAAGTCTGTCTGCCTGTTTTATCTGTCTGGTCCCACATGCTCATCTCTGTTTGCAGCTCCTGCAGCTGTTACCCTAGCTTTCTTCTTTTACTGAATTACCTTTGTTTCTCTCCCTCAAGTTTGGGTAAGATGTGACCTGTTAAAGGGGTAAACTCCAAATAAATCATAATTTTCTTAAAGGAGACAATATTTCTCCAACTTTTAGAAAAGGACAATTCAATAAATTTTGTTTGAAAATCTACTATCACAAAACATCATACCAGATATTGATAACTCAAAAATAAATGAGACACTCTAGTTACCGAGGCCCTGGAGCCTAGTGGATGAGATAAACAAGCAAACGCCTGATTTTGCTGTTATCCTGTCATCCTAACAGTAAAGCAGACACAGGCATCCCTGACTCAGCAGGGGTCAGGGAAGATTTATGGAAGAAATATGCTTGAGGTTTCCCAAGGATGAGTGGGAATTAAATGAACATGAAGGGCATTTCACATAGATCTGAACAAAATACAGGTGAGGAGAACAGTGTGTATGGTTTGGGGAAGTGCATGCACTTTGGTATCACTTTGCATGAAATACAAAGGAGGTATCTGAGAACTGGTTTAGCAGCTCATGAACTTTACCCTCTTTAGAATGTGAAAAGTTCAGAGTAAAAATAACCGAGAGCTGGCAGGTGAAGATTGATTCTCTTTTGAGGATGTGGAGGTGTCCTGAGTCCTTAACACACTCTTGGAAAGGACATGAGGTGCTTGCTCTTCACTTCAAACCCAGAGTACAATGCTTACTGAAATGCTCCAGAGAACTTATGAGTGATGGCAGAACTTGGGTATTTAGTGCATTGGTGTCTTACTCAGACCTGAAAAACCTAAAGGATGATAGTTTTGGACCGGTCAACTACCATGATAGCAGAGCCAGGTGGGGTAAATTCACTGCATATGTCCCCATGTAGCTGCAAGTCCAGGGTTTGTCAGGGTTGGGGGTGCCTGAGGGTTTTCCTTGGATTAGATGTGGTGGGAGAGAGAGAGAGAGAGAGAGAGAGCGCACTAATCTAGGTTTGTCAGTTTCAGATTCCTAGAGAGGTGACGTCAGCCACCTCAACCAGTAAAGAAGCCGAAGATAGTTGGAGTGCTTTGCTGCTGAGAGATTCCCCAGCAATGCTGGAGGGCAGGTTTTCTCTAAAGAACCATGAAAATGCCACGTGAAAGAAAGTAAAGCGAGGACAGCAAGGATATTGGCCCATCCTAGCAGTCATCAAGTAAGATCTCTCTTGTCTCCTCACTTCTTTCTCCCTCTGCCTACTCTTTAATCCTAGGAGGGGAGCTGTGAACAAATTTTGGTTAGCTGCTGAGGGGAGGAGGGATGGAAGTGCAGGGTAGGAAAGAGAGAAAAAGCCCACCAAGGCCCCCTTCTCCCTGCAGGGAACCAACCTGCAGCAGGTCCAAGTCAGCCTCAGAGAGAAACTCCCACAGATGTAGGTCCAGGACATTTGAATTACTGATACACATCGCTTCCTATGTGTGACTACAGATAACTGAAGGATAGTCACAGTGTAAGAATGAGAAGAGAAATCACAGAACTTGCTCTAGATTTTATCTGATAGGCAAGAAGAAACCCTTGCCTTTACCAAAGAGACTAGAATGGGCAATGGGGAGAAAGACTACTATTTTTGATCATGTTCATTTAAACATTATATTTGCATCTCACTACTAAAACTGCCTTATCTTAGCATCATGTTAGGTTATGGGGTCTCCAGTTGGATTCTATTTTATTAGTTCTTGCGCATACCCACCGTGTGAATTTTGGCAAGTTACTTGATTCATCTAAACCCAATTTTGTGCATAAATTAAGATAAAATGAAGTTCTGGTTGTAAAAGGCTTACATGTGGCTTCTCAATACAGTAGCCATTCGTCACACGTGGCTATTGAGCACGTGAACTGTGACTAGGCTGAACTGAGATGTGTTGTGATCATAAAACACGTGTCCAATTTCAGAAACTTAGTTGCTGCAGCGATAAAGTTTTAGACGTATTGGGCTAAAAGAATATGTTATCAAAATTAATCTCATCTTTTTCCTTTTCCTTAACATGTCTATTAGAAAACTAAAATTACATATGTGGCTTACATAGTATTTCAGCAGTAGACAGCAATGGTTTAATAGACAATGCTTGACTCTTAAATGCTGGGTAAATGTTGTATCTGGTTATGTTGTAAGAAACTTCATGAAGGCAAGGAATGCATATTGTCTAGTATTGTATCCCAAGTAACTAAGAATGTCTGGCACACAGGAGTTGTTCAATAAATTGGTTGGCTGGTCAAATACAGAACCGATGGTAGGTGCCAGTCCTCAGAGGATGGTTACACTGCTTGTTCCTGGCCAGTGTGTGCTCTGTTCTGTTGGCTGGACCTATGTTGTACAGGTTCTTAAATATCCTCAATCTGCCCTGGCTAGTGTGGCTCAGTGGACTGAATGCCTGACTACAAACCAAAGGATCACCAGTTTCATTTCCCAGTCAGGGCACATGGCTGAGTTGCAGGCCAGTAGGGGGTTTGTGAGAGGCAATCACACATTGATGTTTCTCTCCCTCTCTTTCTCCCTCCCTTCCCCTCTCTCTAAATATAAGTAAATAAAATCTTTAAGAACATAAATAAATATCCTCAAGCTTACTCTCAGATGGTTGATTCTTTCTGGTCCAGCTCAGGCCATGTTTCACTCTCTCCAGGAAACTATACCCAGTCCCTGCTCCCTGGTATCTCTTCAATCAGAAACCATCTCTCCTTCTAATAAATTCACACAATTTTGAAAAATATTTTGAGAAATTATTTCTGACAGCCTTTGGCTGCTTACAGGTCTTATCTCTTCTGATATATTATCTCACTCTGAGGTACCTCTGTCCTTATTGCTTTGCACAGAGCAGGGGCTCAGTATGGGTTGTCTGAATTGAATTCATGTTTTGTTTGTGTCCTTCTTATATCCTGCTTTACTTAGCATCAGACTGGCCATTAAAGAGTCCAATGAATGAATAAACCAACAGGACTGACCTGAATAGGGAAGGGATGGGGAAACCTCTCTCAGTGTCAAGGGTAATATTAATGGTGGCCGTGGGGATCTTCATTCTCTATGGTCAGAGTCACTGGTGCTTTCAGTCAAGGCCAGGAAGAGAAAAAGGCAGGTCTCTGAAGACTAGTGGGAAAGGTGGGGCTGTTCCAGTGTTCTAATCTCACCCCTAGGGAACTGCCAAGTTATAGCTCCAGTGTTTGTGCTCAAGCAATGAAACCTGTTGACCGCCCCGCAGCCCCCGTGATAAACCTCACTTGCAAAATGTCATCTTAGCAGGTGACCTTCTTCATGGCCTTTTCAGAACAGAGGCCATGTGCTCTCATCTGGCACCAAGCCCTGGCAATGGCTTACTACCAAGTCAAGGTAAAAATAAACATCAAACCTCCAACAACAAACCCCTCACTCCACAATGAAAATCCTTGGCCTGTATCTCCATGGGGTCCCGTTAGTTCTTTCTCAAGGACATAGTGCTCTGAGCCCTGCAAATAGCTGGGTGAAGTCCTGGGGAAAGAATGGAAAAGGGCCGTAGCTACAGAGAGCCAGGCAGGGGCCCAGTAGTTTGAGCACTGGTTTTAGAGCCAGAAAGGCTTGGCTTTAGATCTAAACTCTGCTACCTCCTGGCTGAGCAGTCCTAGGCCAGTGACTTTAATCCCTCTGAACCTCCATTTCCCCTACTGTGGTGATAATACTAGATCACTTGTTCTGAGAGCTGGCTGTGGCCAAGCCCTATGCTACAAGGTAAATATTAGTATCGTCATCACTCTCATTTTACAGAGGAGGAACTGAGGCACAGAGAAAGTCAGAAACTACTCAAGATACGCTGCCTCCGGTATGTGCTTTGGAGGGTTCTACCATCTACCTCATGAAATGGATACTAAAGTACCTGGCACCTAGTAGGTACCCGAGAGAGGATAGCTATGACCCTGTACCTGAAGCTGTCCCAACTCCCACCAGTAGCTGGTTCCTTCCTTTGACTGATGGTAGTATTTGAGGGAAATGAGGGGCTATGAATCTGTTAGCAATGATAATCAGAAGAGTTTCCTCTTGATTATCTGTAATGAATCAATGGTGTCATTGATTTATAGCATGCAGTTTAGATTCCATTTACACTGCCAAGAAACTAAGCATTGTGAAGCTTTTCACAGTCACATTCTCTCTTGTATGTATAAAAAGTTATTAATTTCCTAATCCTGTCTGGTACTTCAAACACTGGACATAGCTACTTTGGCCATATAGGAAGCAACTTTGGGAGACAGGTATTTCTGTCTTCTGATATAAGATGATACTCTATTTTGTCTTTAAAGATGATCTTCCTGGTGAGTAGCTCTTAAGAGTGTAACGTAAAATGAAGCCAGGAAGCAGTGAGACTGGCAGCCTAGATGTCTGTGGAGAATTAACTTGTCAAAATATAATCCAATTATTAGACACACTCCTTTTGTTTTCCTCTTTTGTCTTTAAACCATTCCAAATTTAGGCTGAATCAGGAAATGAAAGGGAAATGAGGGGTGATATGAAGTCAGTAAATGAAACACTACCCTATCCATTGATGAACATTTGAAGCTCTTTTTTTTTTTTTTTACTAAACCACTAAAATAAAACAGTCACTTTTATTTTGGGTATATGTTCTGTCACATGTATGAGAACAAAACAAAATAATATGAGTACAGAGAAAGCATAAGACACCGGTTGTATACTGGTGTTCATTCTTTGGGCTGTTTTGACAACACAAAAAAGGGATATTACCTGAATTTTAAAAATCATAACTGACTATATTAGTATGATTATATCTTTGAGCTGTGAGGTTAAGAAATTATTTTTTAAAGATTTTATTTATTTTTAGAGAGAGGGGAAGAGAAGGAGAAAGAGAGGGAAAGAAACATCGAAGTGCGGTTGCCTCTTGTGCACCCCATACT
This sequence comes from Anoura caudifer, assembly GCA_004027475.1. Taxonomy (NCBI): domain Eukaryota; kingdom Metazoa; phylum Chordata; class Mammalia; order Chiroptera; family Phyllostomidae; genus Anoura; species Anoura caudifer. The sequence goes on along the minus strand of PVKU01004267.1, from coordinate 52,819 downwards.
GGGGACCTGGCCCACAACCCAGGCATGTGCTCTGACTGGGAATTGAACTGGCAACCCTTTGGTTCACAGCCCATGCTCAATCCACTGAGCCACACCAGCCAGGGCAGGTTAAGAAATTTTTTCATCAGCTTTCAGATGTTCATTCCTGTAAGTCAAACATCACTTACTCTTTACATATTCCTATCAATATATCCTGTTAAAATTTTTGTGGAGGTATAATTGACATATAATGAAACTCTTTAAATTTTGCTGCAAATTGTACGTTGGCCACCTCTGAGCCCTCCTGCCTCCAGCCACCTGAAGGAGATCCAGTGTTAAGCAGGCAGAGCTGCCACCCATTCTCCACAGCAAGTGCTCATTTCTGAGCTGTGAGTGGGGAGTCCAGCTCACTGCTGGGGCCCCTGCTAAATGCTCTGGGTTGGAGGGTCACCAGTGCTCAACCACATCACCATTGCTTGTGAATGACTGATTTCCCAAGCTAGAAACCATGCATTTTTAAAAATCCTCATTCAAGGATATGCTTATTGATTTGAAAGAGAAAGAGAAAGAGAGACATTGATCGGTTGCCTCCTGTACAAACCCCAACCAGTGATCAAACCCACAACTTTTGTGTTGGTGTTTTTTCAGTGTATGGGGCAACGCTGCAACCCACTGAGCACCCAGCCAGGATGAAATAATGCATTTTACTAAATTGCCTACAGAAAACCACATTTATTTAACCACATGTTTTTCATCTGACAAAATATGTATCACTAATTTCAGCTAATTACTTAACTATTAACCATTTGTTGAATTTGAAAATTTTAAAACCAGTCCTAAAAAATGATACCATTCTCCAACACATTTTTATTAATATTATATATAGACAAATTTTAAAAATGCAATATGTTGCAATTATGGAGTTCATCACAACCACATAGTTCTAGAAATTGTGTTTGGAGTGTTTTGTTTTTTTTTATTCAAACCCTTTGTCCAAAATTCGAATCCCTGCTCTAATTTCTGGAGGCACAGACATGTATTTCCTCAGAGCTGCTTCCTTGGGAGCATGAAAACTAGTCAGTGTCCAAGCAAAATGTAAACTAGTAAGGGTTTCAGATAAAAAAATAACATGGGCCAGCCTGGTCGTATGTTAAGGATGACAACTTTAAAGGCATTAACAGGAGGCACAAAGCACTGGAAAGCCCCTCTTCCTTGGCAAAGATGACTGCAAAAACCTTTGCTTCTCAGTTCCCCCCCAAAACAAAGAAAAATTATTTTGCATAGGAAGGCTGACAAACAAGTATGCTGCAGAGAAGAAGGCTTCCTCCTGCATCCAGTTTTTGCTTAGTCTTCCTCCCCAAGCATAGAATGGGAAACAGAATGTTTCAGCACACACCTCCCCAGGAAGAGCATTCTCCCACTTCCCTCCCCAGCACATTCCCGGGTATCGCCTAGTTTTATCACAGCCTATTTGGATGAAAGGTGCTCTGTTGCCACGTGTGAGAGACTTTCCATGCACGCTGCAGATGAAAACCGGAGATTTCTTTGAGCACACAGGTTCTTTCAAAGGAGACAGAGAAACGCACCTTCTACAGGTTTGGGAGAACCACCCCCTTTTGTTCACGTGGGAGATTGATGGGCTGTTTACAGCTGAAATTCGTGCGGACCATTTTTCATTATGGAACAAGCAGCTGACTTATGCTGCTGGTGTCTGCACAGTGAAGTAAGCGGGTAACAAAGGAAGAGACTGTCACATCGGATAGAACATACCATCTTGCTCTCACTTTTTTCTCTTGGCAAAAGGTACACATTCTATAAGCAGGGCAAAGTGCTGCTAAAAGCCTTCTCCATGCTGTTTTAGAAACTCTGAATAATGGTATAGCTGGGGATTTGGGTACCATGTTCTGTAGTTGAATCTGATACAGGGTGCAGCCAGGAAAGGGGGGGCAAAATAGGGATTTGGAAAGGGGCCCAGAACTCAGGGTGTCCAGGAAATATTAGAGGGACATATAAGATGTCCTCACCCCTTCCCCCACAGGTATGAGTTGGGGGAAGGGACACATGGAGCAGGGACATGCAGAGCTGCTAATCCATGGAATGGTCATTTAATATATCTATAGCCTTTGGCTGGTGGTTTAGATGTGTTAAATAGTTGTGGCCATGCTCTGAGCCAGGGGGATGGAAAGGACTCCCCCCAAGACGTGACTAGGGGAGGAACCCCAAGTTACAGTGCCTGCATGGGAGCTTGGAGAAGATTGGCTCCAGAACATGGGGACACACCTGCCCAGACTCATGATGGCAGCCCAGTAAACTTGGAATATATGGGAATGCTGGCAGGTGTAACTGATTGTAGGAGTTGGAAGTGGGGGTACAGAGGAGGATTGGTGTGGGGATTTAAACTGAGATGCAGCTTTGCCAGAGGAGAGATCCACGCGGTTTCACCAGAGTCAGGGCCCCCAGAGCCCTGTGAGGGAGAATCACTATGTGGCTTTAGCAGAGAATTGCCACTCGGCTTTGCCCGAGTGGCAACCCCCTCCCTGCAACTTAGGTGAAGGAGGAGCCACAGGGCTTTGGCAGAGTAGAGATCCTCTCGCAGCTTTGGTAGAGAGGGAGAGCGATGAGGTTTTGCCAGATTGGGCACCCCTTCTTCACAGCTTTGATAGAAGAGGACCACGTGGCTTTGGGGTGCTCCCTTTGGCTGCGTGGCCTGGGAAGCAAGAGAGACTTTGTCTGGAAGAAGGGGGATGGAAAGGACTCTTGCCAGTAGGCCATGAGAAGGTGCCACATGGCTTTGGATTAATTAGAGATCCTGCCTGGACGATGACACAGCTGAACGGTGTCAGGAGCCTGGATCCCGGACCTGTGCTTCTCTTCCTGAGTTACGGTACCCTGAATTAGGGCAGAGGGAGATAGGAAGCACTTTGTGCATCTGTGGGTATCCTAAAGTACTTTGATATTTTAATGAAGACGTTAGGTCGCTACTTGAAGTCAGTATAGCATTAAATAAACATTTCCTTTCCTTTTTACAAATCTCTGGCTTTGAGAGGCATCTTTCCATAAGGCGGTGGACATAAGGAACCTTCTGTGTTCTGTAACAAATCCAGTGTGAATTATCTTTCAATCCATTCAAAATACAAGTAAAAACTGACTTTGTAAAGATCTAACTTTCACTCCTGCAAAATGTTCCAAAACTTGTATTTATTTCTCTCATTTCTAAAACACAGTTTGAATGTCTTTGTAGGAGCTTTGGTATTTGGGGTCTGGCTAAAGGAACATGAAATTGCATCATGCTGGCTAGAGTTCAGCATTTAACATTTTAGAAAAAGTCTTTAGAGAGAGCGCAGCTGAAACAGACAGGAATCTACATTCAAATGGCCATCAAAGGAACAGAGCGAGCTGCCAGGCTGGTGGGGGGCCAGGGTGCTGCAGCAGGCCTCAGAAGAAATACTGGTGATCCGCAGGAATATTGGCAGGGGCCAGGAAAAAGAAAAGCTTTCTTTGAGCTAGTGGTCCAGAATTTTTCACCGGTATATAAAGGCACAAGAGAAACTAGTCACCGACAGGGACACTACTACATCAAATCCAGCTTCCCAAGGCTGCTGCTCCTGGTGGCCTGATTTACATGCAGTGCGGTAGGAGCGGAGCATGGAGATGGCTCCAGCCCAGTCCCGGCCCTGAAGGGCCGAAACAGAACAAGCAGTAGAGAGATGCCTACGGTCTCAGAAAGGAAAATTGTGCCTATGAGGTCTACACCATTGAAAGGCGAGGATGGCCCGGCACACGTAAGAGAGCAGTGAAACAGTGAAGGGCACTCTACCTAGCCCTGCAGCTGCTGCAGGCTGTGAGGCCCTTTCGCCTGTTGCCCCTCCAGGAAAGGGCAGGTGGGTGAGCTCCGCAGCTCTGAGAAGGCTAATGAGGGGTGAACCTCCCTGTAGCTGTGCTCTCATGTCTCTCCCAGGCCTGCGGCTGCCACACTGAAGAAGGACGCGGGGGCTGCAGGCTGACTACACGGGGAACTTTCAGCTCTCACACACGTAGGAGCGGAGTCAGGTGAGGCCGCAGCGCACACAGCCCACTGCCAAAAGAACGAAACATGGCGGCTGCAGGGAAGGGAAGGTGCCCTAGTCTCTCCCGGGATGACACAGGACAGTTGCCTCCTCACAATAGATAAGGACATTTTTTTTTTTTTTTTTTTTTTTACTGATGTGCTGAAGAAGAGATTTGACCATTCTTGGCAAGTAACTAAATACTAAAGAAAGTGCATTTAAATATCAATACTTTAAAAGGTAAAATTAGCTGACCTCTTAAAAATGGATCTAGATAGGAAGATGCCTACCTATTTAGAGAATTTGCTGGAAAAGATTTCAAAGAGTTATTGTTGTGTTTTTGTTTCCAGTAATAACAGCTCTAGTGAAAGCAATGTAGAGCATGAATAGAAGTAATCATCATATGTAGTAATCCAGTTACGAGGAGAATGTTGAAAGCTCATAGTCCCATTTCTTCTTTTGTGCAATTTTAAATTTCCCATAAAAGAGAAATAACAGGGATTGTGGTAAAAACTTTTTTCTCTCCTCTTTTTAAAAACGTTTACTCGATAATTAAAATTTTTGATCCATGCTAATGAAGTGATATGGATGCAGCGATATTTCAAATTCACAGCTTATTCATAAATACTATCTTGACAAAAATGTCTGCCTCTCCCCTAGTAAGCCTTTCTGTATAGAGCACTGGAAGGAAGCAAACTGTTTTGGCTTTGGGTGATGTAGCTTTTTGGTGCCTAGTTTTGGGTTTACTGACACAGAGACAAATTCAACAGGGTCATAGCTGGAGGCAGGTCCAGTTAGGGACTGTTCAGGTGTCACAGACTTCAGTGGGCATTACGCTAAGCTGAGGCCTCATGCCAGCTGGGAAATCTGGGAGTGTAGAGCTGCAATCAAGTCTGGGGAGGCTGGCAACATCCTAATTCAATCTAGTAAGTGCCTATTTCTAAAGGAGGTTGTAGTCGAAGGGGAAATGGGGCGGTGGCCTGAAGACTTCTGAGGGGAGGCTCAGTGTGGATGGGTGCGTTGACTGAGTTTTCTTCCTTTCTTTATACTCTGTGCTCTGGCGTTTAGGCCTTGCTCCCACAGGGGCTGCCTTTCCCGGCCGACCCATTGTCAGAGAGAGCAAGCAACTTCCCAGCATGCACACCTTTGCTTTGTAAACTAACGAATCCAGAGCCTGCATCCCTACTATATCTCTTTTAGATCAAACTCTCACCAGTACAATACTTCAATCCAGTATTCTTCCTCCTTCCCTAAATGACCCCCCCCCACCCTGTCAAGTACAAGGAGAGACCACACTATAGCTCAGGACCCACCAAAATTATTTATACCATTCAAACCTCGACTCACTGTGCATACCTACCCTGCTTTGCTTCTTTCTCCCAAGAAAACCCCTATGTAGGCTTTGAGCCACATTCTTTTTTCTCCTGTCCTGTCTCCTGATGGACCCTGGTGCTTCCCCATGTGCGCCCAGGGGCTTGATGTGTTTCCTGATTCTAGGGACCTGTGAGTACAAACATCTTTTAGGTTTTTTTTTTCATGGCAATCATTTCAGGTCTGCTGTCTTACCATATGTGATTAAAACAAATCCTAGTACATTTTTGACACAACAGGGTTACTGACCATGCCAGAAGGAGTAGTGAGTGCCTCATGACTTTCCTGTTCCTGGGTAATATTTGTGGAGAGGATTAGGTCTGCAGACCCCTGAGCTGCAGCCCCAGGGGTGGGGGTGGGGCAACCTGGAAGCTGCATGTAATTCTGCTGCCAGGGTGGGGGGCCGGGGGGTGCTGGTGTCAGAACTGACCGATACAGACTAGGGACACCTCTTCATGGGAAGCACAACTGGTAGAACCAGGGTAAGAAGAGAGCTCTCACTCTAAAACATTTGCTTGTTGATACAGCAGCTCCAATTCTGGAAATGTGTTACCAGAAAATAACAAGGTATTCACAAGTATACTGGGGAATCTTTTTATATTGCACATTATTTATAATAAAAAGGAAACACTCTAAGTAGTAGCATTAGAAGATTTAAGCATGTAATAGTACACTCATATGATGCATCACTTAGCAGTCATGTCATGTAAATAATAAGATATTAATTTAAAAATTAGTAAAACAGCATTATGATATAAATAAAATTGACATGTACACAGAGATTGAAAACTGGGGTTATCTCTTGGTCATGCCATTACACTTGTTTTGTGTGTGTGCTTATTTTTCTGCATTTTCCAAATTCTGTACAGTGAACATATATTAATCATTTAACTTGATTCTTAGGCACACAGTCTGGTTGCTCCTAGAGTAGGACAGAGAAACCCTGAGTAACCACGAGATTCCTGTGGAAAGTGAGTTACACCTCCCACAAAAACTGGAGAAGTGCTACCCCGAGGGCTTTGTAAGCACTGAGGGTTCAATAAGCCCCTGGCAGTTTGGCCTTAGGACAAAGCATGGGAGAAGCTTATTTGCAAGCCCCAACTGCTAGTGTGTCAGAGGTCTTGGTCCTGAGCTCCCTGGCTCCCAGATGAGGCGTGGTGGCTCCAGGTAACAGGAGGCTCCCCAGCCACAGGGGTGTTATTAGACCTGGGCTGGGACAGGTGATGCTGTGGTGATGCTCCAGTTGGTGTAGAGAATTCATAATTAGCAACAGCAGGGTTACAAAGCAAGGAGCCTGAAAGAGAAAGAAGGGAGGAGAAATAACCTACCAGCAAAGGGCAAGAATAATTCACTCAGGAGATCATCAATCCCTTAATAACCAAGGGGTGATAGTAATTACATTAAATATACATAAAAAGAATGAACACAAAGACTATCATAATAGTACGATAATATGCAAAAAGGGTAAACATAAGAGTGAGCATATAGTAGTTAATCCATCTACAAGGAAAATCAATATCAATCAATTCATTTCAAGATCTCTCTTTTTATTAGGAAACCATTATTTCTCAAATTTAAGGATGAGGGTAGCAGTGCCTGTCACTTTTCAACCTCTCAGGGATGCTCAGAGGACAAAGGAAAGCTGGGAAACTCACATTTTAAATGAATGCTCAGAAAATACTTGTTGCATATAACTGAAATCACAATATTTCTATAATTATAAAGAATTATTATTAAAATGCACATACCTCAAATTTTAAGCCTGTGATATTCACAAGGCAGCCTCTTTCTGACAAATAACCTGTGACAATTTCATAATATAGGGTTCAGAAACCTCATTAGGCCACACGCATGGTGCAGCTGAAGCACTCACCAGTTTCCAAGGGTTTGTCAAAATGTAATTAGGCAAACCACAGGCATCTGCAAATGTGGCACTTTTGCTCCAGACGGGTGGAATCTCAGGGCGCCCTAGAGCTTTCACGGGGACGATTTACTCTCAGTGTCAGTGACTCAACCACACACCTAAGATGATCTTTTTGCACTTGCAGGAGAAAGCATTGCCAAATGCATGTATTAAATGATGTATGACTTCCAAGTTTGGTTATACCCCTATGTGTGCTACCAAGTGTTGATGGGAGATGGGACACTTTTTGAGCTACAGAATGGGTACGTGGTCCTGGTCACTGTATCTTACCAGGGCCCTGAACCATGCACCCATTTTGTAGCTGAAAAAGACATGTCTATAGAATTGGCTCCAGGTCCTAAGCAGAAAATACCACCTGTTTGTCATAGACCCAACTCATACTGCTCCACCCCATGCTTCTCCTCCCTGGAAGCAGTGAGTTGGCCACTCCGACAGCATTGGTAGTGAGCCCTTCAGTGGGTGTTAGATCTACAAGCTGGTGAAGCAAATGGTGACAGGAGGAGGCAGGTGAGAGCTGCACAGTATTTGGGGAAGAAAAATGTCCCATCAAGGAAACCACTCAAACAGGCTATGGTGGAAAAAATACAGGAATCTGGCAGATCTGGGCTCAGGCTCTGGCTATCCCAGCTCCACCTTGTGATGCTTAACATGCTGTTTATTAACAGTATCCCTAAGTTGCAGCTTTCTCTTCTGAAAAATTGGAGTAATGATATTTTTCTCATGGGGTTTTATTGAGAATTAAATAATATACAGCAAGATTATTTTTAGTGTATTAGTTAATGCGTACCTCCAAATTCTCTCTCTCTCTCACACACACATGCCCTTAACTTTGTCCATCCTTTATGTGATCTGTTCCATTGGAGTCCCTTAGCCTCACTGAAAATTGAACCAGAAGAAATTGAAAATTAAAATCTTGGTTTTTAATGGAAACAAAACAACATCATTGAAGGAGTAAGACAGGAAAGCTTGAGAATTCTTGTTCTGTCAGATCTGCCTCTCTCTCAGCCCTGACCCTGAACCCTCCCTGAACACTATACTGTAGAGGGAGAGCAGGCTTAGGGGCATTTAGAAACTAAAGAGGGTCCATTCGTCCACTAGGAACCTAGGCTCAGGGGGCAAAGTTTCCCTTCCTGCAGCCCAGAGGCCGGGCAATAAGTGTAAGAGTACATGCTCTTTTATTATTATAGTTATTGTGAATAATGTGGATATAAACATGGGTGCACAGATATCTCTTCAAGACCCCGCTCTCGATTCTGTTCAGCAGATATCTGGAAGCGGAATTGCTGGTTAGCATGTGATCCTCGGTTTAACTGTTGGAGGCAGCACCATGTTGCTTCCCACAGCAGCTGTACCGTTCTCACCAACGTCCTCACCATTTACATTCTTACCAACAACGCGTGAGGGTTCCACCTTCTCAGCACTGTTGCCAACACTCTTTTTTTAAAAGAAGTAACCACCCTGATGGCTATTTTAGAAGTTTTTGAAAGCTCCCCTGTTCATTCTGCTATTCAGTCAAGGCTGAGAGCCTCTGATGGAGATCCTCCAGGCCTCTCGGAGAGTCAGCCGAGTGGAGACTGTGCTGGTCATCCTGGTGCGGAGAAGGAGCCTGAAGCCAGCTGGAGGCAGTGAAACGTCAGCAAACACCCAGATCACCCACCAGGCTGGGGAGGAGTGAGAGAAACACAGCACCCTTGGTGCAGTGATGAACATTGATAAGGGACATTTGTGATACTTTTTTTGCAAGTGTTGATTCTTCATTTCCCTAACATGTACTTCCTATTAAAAGCACTGAATTTCACACCTTGGAGTACGAGGCCCTGGAATATGAGGTCTCCAGTGCCCTTGGAGAGTGTGGGACTAGAGAACAACAAAGTCAAGTTCTTGGCTTTTAAGTTAAAAAACATTAATATCACGGGATAAAGACAGTTTTTAGAAAATTACTACAATACTTTCTCCCACTAGCTGATAAACTCTGAAGTGAAGTATGCGTGTGTGGAGGGTGGAGGGGGGACAAGTGTCAGGAAAAAACAAGAAGATTAGATATTGAGGTTGTGTTGGTGGAACCGCTGATGTAAGTAACATGGGTGGTGATGGGGATGACAGAGCCTAAGGTTGTGCATCTATGGGCAGAGGGACCCTGGGCTCCTAGTATGAACAGGGCTGGAGAAATCAATCAAGGCCCTCGTCCCCTCCACACCTTCCCTGATGGGCATGTGTGTGAGGCAGCTGTGGAGGTTATACTGTGTCAGGGCAGTTCTGAGAGCAGAGGGCCCAGGGCAGGCTCCTTAGGCTTCTGTGTCCTAAGAAACAGAAATCCTGTGTAGAAAGTGGTGGGGGCTTGGAAGGACGTATCAAAGAGGTTTTCAATGCCACATGCCACCCCAGAGGGAGAGGCAGACTGGGAGAAAATGTTTTGGCTGAGTTGATGGAGAATAGCTGTAACTGCATAGGACTACATTTTCTGCCATTAAGTAGAATGAAGCTAGTTCCTTTTTAGTTGGGTTCTAGAAAAATGAAACATGCTATTAATGTCTCACATAAATGAATAAATGGCAAGAAGATGCAAACCTTCCACATCTTGAGATGTGAATGGTGCTTAGTAGAACCTCAACAAATTGTGGCTTCCATTGAAATGCAAACCAAATTACTATGGTGCCAGCCCTATCAGTTTGATTGCTAAAAATTAGCTTCTCAAAGTGTTCCACAGGGATGTGAGGGGTCCCTGGGACATGGATCAAGAACTGCCACTGACCTGTGTTCACTGGCACTCTGTACACTGTGGTCAGTAGGGGTGCCACTGACCCATAGCAGCCATACTTCAACTCAAACCTTTTTCTCTTCAGCTTCTCTCTGCAAACCGCAGGACAGGGTCCTCCCCTTCCATTCTGCAAAGCACAACACTCAAAAAGAGGGTATCAGTTTCATAGTCACAAAGTAAAGTGTGTAAATCTGAAACTTTATTTTTCTTGAAATGAACTTAGTTCTTGAGCTCCCACTTCTGCTGAAAGCATAGAACTTCTTATTGCCCATTTAATTATAAACTATGTTACTAAGTATTTCTTGCTCTATTTTGGGTAAATAGTTCAGGATGTTTTCCTTTCCTTTCTCATTACCTCTTCCCATGGGTAATCTAAGAATCAACTAGGCATCCGTGGAAGGGAGCATCTATTTTTTTATTATATGGCTAAGTTCAATATGGTATATATTGCCAATTTTCATTGAATTCAACCACCCTTTATTTACTGGTAAATGGCCCATGTTCCTGCTGTTTTTGTCTTCAGGTCTACTGAGGTCACTCTGTGTCTCCCTAGCCTTTTCCATAACCATGACCTCTTCAAGCCTCCGGCCCATCAGTCCTTCCCGGACTTTCTTGGGGGCTTGGATTGCTTTTGGATGGGCATTCTCTAATAGCACTTGACAACCTTTCCCCCCAAATCTCAATGGCTTACCGTAATATAGGTTTAATCTCACATTACACATTAGGGGTGATTTTGCTCAGTGTCCTCTTATTATTGGGATCCAGACAGAAGTGGCAGCTTCCATGGGAGCAAATCTTTTGAACAAATAATACAATCTACCGTACTTACCAGTGAGGAGTTGGAAGAGACTTGAAGCAGAGGCAAAAGTAGGTGTTCGGTTTCTCTCTGCTGAAAAAAACCCTACTCCCATTGCTACAAGCTACCACACTTTCTTTGCAGGCTGGTAGGTGGGTGGTTCTTGAATTCCAGACCAGCTGCCTTCTCAGGCTCTACCGCTGTGCTTCCCCCTTATCCCCTTAGCAGGTGGCTCATTTTCTCTTGTGGAGCTTAGCCCAGAGGTTTCAGAGAGTAGGGACCTTCCCTGGGCACTCACAACCATACATGCTCTGGTCGTGCTTTCTCTAGAATTTTTCTCCCCATCAGCTTCTTGAATTTTTTTTCTTTTCAGTGAGAACACTGCAGAGATGTCGTCATGCATATTCTCCCACTTGTTTCAGCTTTGGGGCTCAAAAACCTTTCTCTACCTCAAAAAACCTAACTCTTGCAATAGAATTCATCAGTTTTCAGCATCCCAGTTATGAATTTGAAAAACCATATTGCACACTCAGTTGATACCTTTCTTTTTGGTGTGTCTGCCTTTCCCTGAAGTGGTAGGCATCAGTGATGTAATTGATAGAAGGTAAATACAACAGAAGATGATGTGGGGGACACACTGTGCCTCCTCTCACAACCAAGATTAAGGAAAACAAAAATATAGAACCAAAAAAAAAAAACCAACCAGAGCTGATAGAGGATTGACTTGTATGGAAGTCAGACAACAATTCACCCAGATGGGTAAGAGGGGTGGAGTCGGGGGCTGGGCGGAAAGGGGTTGCGGTGGGAAGAAGCAGTAGCTGGTGGTCCTAGGCACACAGGCAGTGGTTACTGAGCACAGGAAGGCAATGAGCAGACCAAGTGAGATGCACAAGGCAGCTGACCATGGTCACCCATTCCCGAGCAGATAAACCAGGTGAAAACAGGCAGCAAGATGTACTGCCCAGCGCAGGGCCCCAGTGCTGGGAAATAGAACCTAAAGGGCACCAATTGAGAACACTTGTGGGGATTGGGGTGCTGGGAGGTAGTCCCAGCCTCACGGGAGAGTTCATTGGAGAGACCCATGGGGTCCTAGAACTTGCATGAGCCCACCCACATGGAAATCAGCACCAGAAGGGCCCAATTTGCTTTGGGAAAGCAGAGGAAGGGAATGGAATCTACGAGAGAGTGGAGCAGATGCCATTGTTACCTCTGGGTCCCTGCCCCAACATCCAGCCTCGCAACCCAGCAACTGGGTTGCCCCACCCTGGTGAATGCCTAAGGCTCTGCCCCTCACTGCATAACAGCCGAGACCAGACCAAAAAAACAAACAAAAAACAAACAAACAAACAAACAAAAAAAAAACAAGGATGGCTCAAATGGAAGAACAGATCAGGACCCCAGAGCTAATTCATCTAAGTGACCAAGAGATAGCCAACCTATCAGATGCACAGCTCAAAGCACTGGTGATTAGGAAGCTCACAGAATTGGTTGATTTTGGTTGCAAATTAGATGAACAGATGGAGGCTACAATAAGTGAAATGAGGAAAAACGCACAGGGGACCAATAGTGATGGGAGGAAAACTGGGACTCAAATCAATGGAGTGGACCAGAAGGAAGAAAGAAACAACCAAACAGAAAAGAATGAAGAAACAAGAATTCAAAAAAATGAGGAGAGGCTTAGGAATCTCCAGGGCATCTTTAAACGTCCCAACATCCGAATTATAGGGGTACCAGAAGGGGAAGAGGAAGAGCAACAAGTGGAAAACTTATTTCAAAAAATAATAAAGGAGAACTTCCCTGATCTGGCAAAGGAAATAGACTACCAGGAAGTCCAGGAAGCTCAGAGAGTCCCAAAGAAGGTGGACCCAAGGAGGAACACACCAAGGCACATCATCATTACATTAGCCAAGATTAAAATGAAGGAGAGAATTCTAGAAGGAGCAAGGGATAAGGGCACAATCACCTACAAAGGAGTTCCCATCAGACTGTCAGCTGATTTCTCAAAAGAGACCTTGCAGGCAAGAAGGGGCTGGAAAGAAGTATTCCAAGTCATGAAAGTCAAGTCCCTACATCCAAGATCGCTCTATCCAGCGAAGCTGTCATTTAGAATGGAAGGACAGATAAAGTGCTTCTCAGATAAGGTCAAGTTAAAGGAGTTCATCATCACCAAGCCCTTATTCTATGAAATGTTAAAGGGACTTATCTAAAAAAAAAAGAAGATCAAAAATAGGACAGTAAAAAGACAGTAAACTCACAGATATTAACAACCACACCTAAAACAAAAGCAAGCTAAGCAAACAAGTAGAACAGGAACAGAAATTCAGAAATGGGGATCACATGGAGGGTTAGCAACAGGGGAGTGGGAGGAGGAGAGAGGGGGAAAAGGTACAGAGAATAAGTAGCATAGACAGTGGGTAGAAAAATAGACATGGGGAGGGCAAGAATAGTGTGGGAAAAGTAGAAGCTGAAGAACTTATGACACATGGACATGAACTAAGGGGGGGAGTGTGGGTGGGAGGGGGTGTGCAGGGTGGAGTGGAGTGATGGGGGAGAAATGGGACAACTGTAATAGCATAATCAATAAAATATAATTAAAAAAGGTTCATAAAAGGTAGCAAAGTTGCATATCATTTTGGTAACTTACACAGATGTATATATATGTATGTGCATGTATACAGATATATGTATAATGTATATGTGCATGTGGATACAGATATAATGTAATATAATGTATACTGTAATTTTGCTATGCTTTAGAGGGAGCTTAAAAACTATCTTTTATACTAGATACAGGTATATCTCGTGCGTGTGTACGTATCTAGGTATCCATCTATCTATCTTTGTTTAACAATGCTGTACCTGATGGTAGGCAGTAGTATTCCTCCAGGGCTGTGGAGTGTGTTCTAAATTTTCAGTTATGTTCTTACTTGTCCCTCAATTCATTTTAAATCAGCTCAATTTCTTTCACATCCTGAGTTTATAAGCCTCCGCTACTTTGCATAGTTGTGCATGCAATCTTAAATATGAAAGAGATTAACAGTAGTGAATTGGAATGTACTGAAAGAGAGGTCAGCAACTTTGGTTGGTGCATTACCCAGGGGACGAGGGATGGCAAAGTCTCAGGTGTCAGGTCTCTTTAACACCTCTTACCTCTGTGATTTGTTGGAGACAGACAATGGGCTGAGCCAGTACCAGCCAGCATGCTCCAAGGCAGACAAACAGAAGCACCAACAATGTCTTTATTCATGATTTCCACACACTAAGCAGGGGTGAAGGCATGCTGAAGATTAACGGGGGCTGTGGCTGTCAACCAGACAGGATCAAGTGTCACAGCGAAGCCAAAGCTTGTACTTGCTACAACTAGAGTGATCAGGGCAGATCTCAATGCTGGCAGGGCCTCCGAGCTCCACAGAGATGGGCTCTGTGCTCAGAGGGACAGCTCAGAAGCTCTAGGCACAATCTCAGTTCCTTGGCCATGGCTGAGACCATACTTTAAGCAGCATTAAAAATGTCAAGGAGGACAAAGGGTTCATTAGAAAACAAGGAAAATTCTCCTGAGATGGCCACATCCTCTGAGCAATGTGCTTAGATAAACAGGGTTTTGGCTTCCTGAAATGCACGTTCCATTTATGATGAAAACAATGCATTAGACTTTTCATAGCACTAACTAATTACTGAGTATTTGCTATAAAACGTGACCTCCATGAATTTTGGGGCAGGGTGCATGTGTGTGTAATTTCTGTCTCTTTGGTCCATTGTCATTTGCGAAGTGCCAAGAGCAGCACCTGGCCCATAACCCACATTCAGTAAATATTTGCTGTTTAATTATTTCAAACACTCTTCATAGGTTCTAATACTTCATATATACAGGGTCTGCCACAAGTAATACCCCTTTTCAATTACAAAATCTTTTATTACAAAATGATAAGCATGTAATTCTGTAACATAACAATATCACCCTCAAGAATACCATATCACATTTTTGGTGAAATGTTCAAATTAAAACTATAAATTATTACACCCATAGTGTTACTCTACTGACTACACCCAAGCAGGCCTTACTTCTGCTGGGCCCTGCATTATTTCATGGAAGTTTCAACACAGATACTGAGCACAAACCAGAGTGAGGTGAGATCCTTAGTCATAGAGAAGTTAAGTAATTTGCTCTAGGTCGCACATCCAGAGGTGAAAGGCTCGGAATTCAAACCCCAGTGGTCTATCTGCAGAGTATATATGCTTAATCATATGCACAGCGACTCTCATCTCAGAAAGTTAATACTTTATATTCATTTGGTACTAAGACATAACATTCTGTTCCACATGGTTCATGACCAGACTGGTTTCCTTGCTTCTAGAATGTTTACTGTAAATGCTTTGACCCTTTGGAAAAATTACCTTTCAGAATGGCAGCTCTTTTCTGTCTGCTCCTTAACTGTCTTTGTCTGAGTCTCCAGCAAGTTCTGAATTGATCAATATGAAGAAGTTAGCCTGTAAAATGCAACTAACAATAGATTTCAGGCTATGGTCATAATTTTCATGCTGTGGGAAACCAGCATGGGCCTGGATTAGTGACTCGTACTAATGAAAGATGGCTTGCTTTTTTCCCGAGCCTGTGAATGAGTTTGGCTCCAAGGATAGAAGCTGTATTAAAACCTCTGGAGAAACAAGTTTCTTCAGTTTACGCTTACAAGGGGACTGTGTGGCTTGAGCCATACTCTGTTACAACTAATGAGCCAAAACCCTACCCCGAAGTGCTCACTCAGAGAAAAGGAGAATAGCTCACCTTCCGTGACTGCTCCCTCCTGAGCCAATGGCAGTTCACAATAGCTTTTATAACACAGGCACTTGAATTAGGAGCTGGGCTGAGACCATACAGGCAGCAGAATGGCGATAAAACAATGTGATTACTTTCAGCTATGATAGGATTAGACCATGTGAGCTAGGTGATAAATTCTATAACCATTAATGTTTCTTGATTTTATCCATTTTCCATCTGAGAGTATGATTAGTTTTTTGTATTTTTTTCCTTAAAGGATTACCTTCACATTAAGATTGTCTTTTAAAAATTTTAACTGATTTGTAGTAAACTTCATTTATGTTCTGGAAATGACATTTGGATTTAGAGCAAAATAATCCAGAATGAAATGGAAGGTAAAGATTATAATCTACCAGCAGGACTTTTCTGAGTCATAGCCAAGATATAGAGAAAGATGAACAGGTTGTTTTCACCCACAGAATTCATGCCCACTGGAAGCGATGTGAGCTGGGTAATAACACCAGTAATAACTATTTGTATTTTGGACATGTTCAATGCATAAAGATTAGAAAAGGAAAATGTATTACAATTTAGCAGTTAATAGCCATTAAAATAAAGTATTCTGTCTGAAAGTTGGACTGAACTAGTCTTTTCTATCTTATTTCTCACAACAGACAAAAAATCAAGGCGGATATTTAGAAAGTTAAGCTAGAGGAGGACTGAAGTTGATTCAAGAACTTACAAAATAAATATTATAGGATACAGGGACAAAGAAGTATTTGTGAGCTCTAATCAAGATGTAATAATCATTTGTGTATCAGAGGGAATATGAACCATTGTCACTTTAAAAAGTCAGTGTCAGTTGTGTTTGAGGCACATAAGTAGTTTTCCATGGAGAGGCTTCGTAGCTTCAACAGGCTGACATCAACAGTTATAATTCATTCGGTCATGCATAATTGCTCTAGTAAAGCATTTCACACTATGACAACACCTGCCCAGTGGCCACTTAGCCAGGATGTTGGAATGTGACGTTTAGATTCCAGTAGAGTTTCTAACTACTTTTTGGAAGAGGCTCAGCCCTGGATCTGAAGTGAATAAGTTATGATGTGGGCATAAAATAATCTCAAATGAGGCAACAGAAGTAAACTTTTTGTGGTATTGTGAAGCACACAGAAAAATTTATTGAAAAGTATACTTTTTTGTCCTAAAAAAGTTTATTTCTCTTACCTGAGGAGCAGTTCACTCTCGGTGATACCTCCCAGTCTCATTCTGACTGTCCCCAGACAAAGCACAAAAAAGCTGAGGGTAGGAATGATGTTCTCCTCCCAGTACCGCCCACGCTCTGCCTGGTCCCAGCTTTGATGGCCCACCATCTACGAGATCTTCCAATGTACCTTTCTTTGTCTCACTCATTACTCATTTGAGGTCAATACAACATTACATTTTATTTATTTACGCTCCCCAAAGGATTCGAAGACTCAAAACTTTGTGCGAGCAGCAGTTTCACTGGGTGTTAAGGCACAGAGGGAGCAAAAGATCATAGCCACACTGAAACTACAGAACTCTGTGAGAATCTATTGACTGACAGCTATGAGCCCTTCCCAGAAATATGCACACTTGCCCCAAATAGACCAGCGTGGGTTCCTGGATCCTCACAGCTCAGCTGTGAGTCCATGAACATCAGGCTAAGAAGCCCTATTCTAGAGCAGGAGTTCTCAACAATGGCACTGTTGACTGAGGGGCTGGAGAACTCCGTGTTGTGGAGCTGTCTGGTGAATTGCAGGATGTTTAGTTGCATCTTGGCTTCTACTCACTAGAGGCCAGAAGCATTTACTCTCTCCATTTGTGACAACTGAAAGTGCCTCCAGACATTGCCTGTCCCACTTGGGAACCATTGGGGTAGAGACACCACAGTGGAATTTTATGAAATCATCTCCCACATGGAAGGAGGTTTTTTCGTGCCCCCATGTGGCTAGACTGTCTAGGCTCACAAGTGGAACAGGAGTCCACATTTGTGGGACGTTAGTACACTCATACACTCACTTAGTGGCACAACCACCCAGTGAAATTAGCAGCCACATGTATAAATCCAGGTGTAAAGCCTACCTGACACCAAATCCAATGCTCTTTCCAGCAAGTGTGATAAAGTAAGTGGACTATAATTTGAACACCTGAGTTCCACTTGGGGTTCTGACCCTTCATTGGACTTAAATAGTCTGTGAGTCTGCTCTGTGCGACTCAGCTGTGTGACAGCACGGGTAGCTCTACCTGTTTCACTGGAAGCTGGAGGAGTAGATGAGAGGCCGCTGAGTGGCACTTTAAAGACTGCCCACCTCGGTGTAAATGTAAGGTGCTATTAAACTGGAAATTATCCATTAGTCTATAAGAGTTACATGGACATCAGCACTCTAAAATTTTCTTTATGAATAGAATCTTGAAAAATGATTACACTTGTAGAATATTAAAAGCTGAAATAGCCTTAGAGATTGGCTGTCATACTTGACATTAATTTTCTTTTATACGGTCCAGTAGAGTTGGCATATTCAAAATCAGTCATTCTGTGTTCCAAAAAGAAATCATTCTAAGAAGAAATAAAATAAGCTAACAGTAACAGTAATAGACTATTTTTTGTCCCTTTCCAAAGCCTTTGTTAGATTTTCAGTAAAACAAGGATACTATTTGAGTAGAATAAAAAGGCTCTGATGAGAATCTGTAAAGAATTAGAGATGAGTGACATCTCAGTTGTGACTAAAAACAAAGGTGCACATGACTCTGTAAAATGGGTGTGAAGGAAGAAGGACTGGTAGTTGAGGATCAGCCACTTGCAACTAAGGAAGTCAGTGACAGTCAGCCCATTATAAAGGTGATCAGTTATTCTTAATGAAACCCTCGGGCAGGAGTCAGAGGCAATCATGTCTGCGGTTCACTGTGGGGGTGGAGGGGATGAGTGGCTCCAGGGCATCGGCAGCAGTCCAGCCATCAGATACCATCTTCTGATTCCTCATCCAAGCACTAGGTCTCTCTGGAATGGTAATTAGGATAATTCTCATTCAATTGCTGTTTTGGAGCTCATGAGGACAGAAAAATTATGCTCAGCCCCAGAGGTCACTTGCTTGGCTAATTTTTCATTAATTATTTTTTAGTTACTCTTTTTTCTCAGAAGAGGAAAAAAAATATTTTCTACCAGAGTTTTATAAAGAATGGTCAGGGGCCTTCACAAGACAGCAGGATTCATAGGACTAGGGCACCTAACAGGGGTCATCACACCATACAAGGAAATTAGTCAATACCACACTACACCCACAATATAATTTTTTAAAAAACAAGACCTTTTGGATAAGGGATGATCAATGACTGAGGCGACAGTGGGTAAACTTGGTCTAGAGATGGCTATGAAGCTTATTAAAATGACAAAACACCCCTAGGTGAGGCTAGACTCTGAGACTTACTGAAACGCTGATGGAGAAACACTAAAAGGAACTGGTCTGAGCTTGGCGCAGGCAGTCGACTGGCCAGTGGGCGTCTCTTGTACATTGCTACCCATTTAGAATGGCAGACCAGACTTTGATGCCAGTCACTCAGTCAGATCAGTGAGAGTGTTGTTGGAACCACAGGGGAGAGCAATCCCAGGGTGGGAGGGGGAGGGTGGCACGGAGGGCAAATTGATGGTCCTGTTGTAATTCACCCTGAAAGGGGGCCTGTCCCATCCCCGACAGAAAATGTGGTCTGGAGAAGTAAACATAGGACTAGAAGGAAAAGATAAAACTCTTCATCTCCCTGGAACCAGTAGTGATCTCATGTTGTGATGAAGTGAGCTGCAACGTGGGGAAGGCAAGCCAGGGGGTTAAGACTGGGCAGTAAGCGGGGAGGAAGTGGGAGTCTGGTGTAAAGTTATTCCCTGCATTTCATTCTCTTCTGTTATTTTTGAAACTTCAACAAAGCCTGAGAGAAATCATGGCAGGATCACATCCTGAGAAAATAAGAACTGGTTTTCCCACACCATCTTCTTTTTAAAAAAATATATATATATTTTATTGATTATGCTATTACAGTTGTCCCATTTTTCCCCCATCATTCCCCTCCACCCTGCACACCCCCTCCCACGCACACTGCCCCCCCCCTTAGTTCATGTCCATGTATCATAAGTTCTTCAGCTTCTACATTTCCCACACTATTCTTGCCCTCTCCCCGTCTATTTTCTACCCACCATCTATGCTACTTATCCTCTGTACCTTTTCCCCCCTCTCTCCTCCTCCCATTCCCCTGTTGCTAACCCCCCATGTGATCTCCATTTCTGTGGTTCTGCTCCTGTTCTAGTGTTTGCTTATTTGCTTTTGTTTTAGGTGTGGTTGTTAATATCTGTGAGTTTGCTGTCTTTTTACTGTCCTATTTTTTATCTTCTTTTTCTTAGATGAGTCCCTTTCACATTTCATAGAATAAGGGCTTGGTGATGATGAACTCCTTTAACTTGACCTTATCTGAGAAGCACTTGATCTGTCCTTCCATTCTAAATGACAGCTTCGCTGGATAGAGAGATCTTGGATGTAGGTCCTCGCCTTTCATGACTTGGAATACTTCTTTCCAGCCCCTTCTTGCCTGCAAGGTCTCTTTTGAGAAATCAGCTGACAGTCTGATGGGAACTCCTTTGTAGGTGACTGTGCCCTTATCCCTTGCTCCTTCTAGAATTCTCTCCTTCATTTTAATTTTGGCTAATGTAATTATGATGTGCCTTGGTGTGTTCCTCCTCGGGTCCACCTTCTTTGGGACTCTCTGAGCTTCCTGGACTTCTGGAAGTCTATTTCCTTTGCCAGATTGGGGAATTTCTCCTTTATTATTTTTTGAAATAAGTTTTCCACTTGTTGCTCTTCCTCTTCCCCTTCTGGTACCCCTATAATTCGGATGTTGGGACGTTTAAAGATGCCCTGGAGATTCCTAAGCCTCTCCTCTTTTTTTGAATTCTTGTTTCTTCATTCTTTTCTGTTTGGTTGTTTCTTTCTTCCTTCTGGTCCACTC
The DNA here is from genome assembly GCA_004027475.1 of Anoura caudifer. Classification (NCBI taxonomy): domain Eukaryota; kingdom Metazoa; phylum Chordata; class Mammalia; order Chiroptera; family Phyllostomidae; genus Anoura; species Anoura caudifer. The sequence goes on along the minus strand of PVKU01004267.1, from coordinate 32,176 downwards.
CATTGATTTGAGTCCCAGTTTTCCTCCCATCACTATTGGTTCCCTGTGCGTTTTTCTTCATTTCACTTATTGTAGCCTCCATCTGTTCATCTAATTTGTGACCAAAATCAACCAATTCTGTGAGCTTCCTAATCACCAGTGCTTTGAGCTGTGCATCTGATAGGTTGGCTATCTCTTGGTCACTTAGATGAATTAGCTCTGGGGTCCTGATCTGTTCTCCCATTTGAGCCATCCTTAGTTTTTTTTTTTTTGGTCTGGTCATGGCTGTTATGCAGTGAGGGGCGGAGCCTTAGGCATTCCCCAGGGTGGGGCAACCCAGTTGCTGGGTTGTGAGGCTGGATGTGGGGACGGGGACCCAGAGGGAACAATGGCATCTGCTCCACTCTCTATCAGATTCCAGTCCCTTTCTCCACTTTCCCCAAGCAAATTGGGCCCTTCTGGCACTAATTTCCATGTGGGTGGGCTCATGCAAGTTCTAGGACCCCATGGGTCTCTCCAATTTACTCTCCCGTGAGGCTGGGACTACCTCCTGGCACCCCAACCCCCACAAGTATTCTCAATCAGTGCCCTTTAAGCTCTATTTCCCAGCACTGGGGCCCTGCACTCGGCAGTACATCTTGCTGCCTATTTTCACCTGGTTTATCTGCTCGGGAATGGGTGACCATGGTCAGCTGCCTTGTGCATCTCTCTTGGTCTGCTCATTGCCTCCCTGCACTCAGTAACTGCCGCCTGTGCACCTGGGACCACCAGCTACTGCTTCTTCCCACCGAGACCCCTCTCTGCCAGCTGCCAACTCCGCCCCCTTACTGGTCTGGGTGAATCATTGTCAGACTTCCATACAATTCAATCCTCTATCTGTTCTGGTTGGGGTTTTTTTTGTTGTTGTTGTTCTATATTTTTGTTGTCCTTAATCTTGGTCGTGAGAGGAGGCTAAGTGTGTCCTCCTACGCCTCCACCTTGGCCAGAAGTGAACCTTCAGAAATAAAATCCACACAGCTAGCTTTTGGAAATGGTATATTCATGATAAATTTGAAATGATATAATAAATAAAATTATAGATTTGTAGATCTGGGATATAAGTCAAATAATTATCAGCTCATTTCAGGTTCAGAAATTTTTTCCATGTTCCAAAATTATGTTAGAAAATATTCAAGTTTGTTTGGAGTAAAGTATATTTTCTCATTGTCTTAGTTTGCTGAATGGGTAAAATTTTTTAAAAAGTCATATAGATTTGGTTTAGATAGAGGCTCTGAAAAACTCATGTGACTTTTTTTGGCTCCAATACAAAATGTCAAAAATCCACAAATTTCATTATAATGAAAAGGCTCAAATATTCTCTCATTACATATTTTACAATAATAAATTGTAAAATGGACTTACTTGGTCTTCATTTGCGGTGTCAGAGGGTAATCGTAAAGAGGGGAAAGATGATGTAATCAAACATGGGTCAGAAACCCCCAAATGGCTGAACTGAATATTTGCAAGATTCAAGTCTCCAAAGTTAGAAGAATTATGTCTTTAAAAGCAGAGAAGTGCTTTTAACTTACTTTTCCTCTGAATATTCTTCTTATTAAAAGAAAGTAGATGGTCCTAGCTGGGTGACTTAGTTGGCTGGAATGTCCTCCAGCACACCGAAAGGTTACAGGTTCCATCCCTAGTCAGGGTGCATACCTAGGTCGAGAGTTTGTCTCTTGTCAGGGTGTGTATGGGAAGCAACTGATCGATATCTCTCTCAGTTTGCATGTGTGTGTGTGTCTCCCTCCCTCCTCTATAAAAAAATAATAAAACATATCCTTAGGTGAGAATTTACCTTAGTTATAACTTCAATTATAACTCAACTTGAAACGGTACTACAATTGCCTGTATGGGTAATCTGTTTGGAATAAGATATTCAGAAAGGGCTCAGATTTCTTTCTACTTTTTTCTAGTTGCTACACTAAGTGTTAGAAAATTATAATGTTTGTATTAATTGATTTCAAAAGCCTTTTGAGATAAAAGTGACCCAGAAGCTGAGTTAAAATATTGCAGTCTTAAAGAAAAAGTAAATGTAATTCTTCCTCCAGGAAAATACTATTTTTCTGCAAAGTTCAGAGACACTGATGTTTACTTTTTATGTATTTTCTTCTTTATTCTCAAAGTAAGAGCACATGATAGAATCATTAAAATAAAGGTTATAAACAGCCAAGAAAGACAATTGAACTAATACTTGTGCCATACAATTAAGGTTATAGGGTCATTTCTGCAAGAGATGTGGAATATTATGAAATATTTCTTTTACATATTTTTGACTCTCTGTTTTTATTCCAATTGCCTAACTTGATTTATAACAACCCACAGTCACTTTTTATGGTTCTGCATGGGTTTGTAGACCTTGACAAGTGTTTAGAGATCAGTTAGTCCTGCCTTCTCACTTTACTGGAGAAATGAGAGAGACTGGGAACTCAGAAACCACACAGGTAGAAACCATCTGACTCAGCCCAGTGTTCTCCCCCTCCTGCCCAGTATCCACACTTACACTAACACTTTAGCTATCAAATGTGCACTGTCCAATGTACAAGAGAGGAGAGATTGGGTGTACCTGGTTTCCCCATCGCACCTCTTTTCTCAACTGCTCAGAGCTATCCGTTTAACTTCAGCCCTGTCTGTCCCTACCTGGCATTAGGAAAACAAAAAGACAAAGTGAATTAGTACGTGTGAATGACATAGGTACTGAAAGGTCTTTCAAAAATGCTCCCAAAGTTATTCAATCCTGTGGCCATCTTTTACGCATCACCAGAAGAGGAAACAATCAAATTTCTGGCTTAAAAATTGTGAGGAAAACAGATAAGTCACCTGTGGCTGTGGGAAGAGGGAGGGATGGACTATAGGCAGGATGAGTCTTGTGAGAGCGATGGAAATGTTCTGTGTCTTAGTTGTGGTGGTGGTTTCTCAGGTGTATGTAACTGTCAAAACTCATAGAATTGCACATTTTAAACAGATTCAGTTTTTGTACATAAATAATTTCTCCATAAGGTTGACATTAAGAAAACTGTGTCAGGAATCCTGTGATAAAAATGTCTAAATTATTATTTCTCTTGATATCTAAGGAATAAAATAGACTCTATTATTGTTTTATAAGATTATAATAAGATAATTTGAAGAAAGCAAAACCACCTACCTATACAACACGGAAGGTCAAAGATTTCTAAGTATCAAGACAATTTAAAATGTAAGACTGTGTAAGAAAGGTGACTTTCATCCCACATTCTTCCCTTTCCTACCCAGGAAAGGACTGGAAACTGATCTTCTTGGATGTGAGAAGGAAGAAGCCCTATCTCCTTTACCTCTTTGCTAACCAGAGTGTGCACCTCAGTTTACAGGCCAAGAAGAAATACCTTTTAGAAGCTTACTACTTGCCTTTACTTATTTTCCATTTGACCTGATATCCAAAATATACAGGTATGCAATCGGCTCTCTTTCTCCATCATAGCAGATACTTAATCTACAATTCTGGTCACCTATCTTGAGTCTGTCAACTAACTTCTATCTTTTAGCGTGCCATTTCACATCGCCTCTCTCAGAGTCTCCGGGGAAAATGTCTAAATGTGGTGCCCTATTTTCATGCAACCTAATGCTCTTAAACCTGATACTATCTCTTGGATCTTGAATTAGGGTTGGTGTAGAAGGCACGGAGTTAAAGCAGCTGAAAAGGCCTAAATACTTTCCTGTAATGCCATGGGAAGTGTATGGTGCTATCTCTGCTCCTGTGATACAAAAGGAAAGAACTAGAGTTGTAATGCATCAACCAGGTGAAATTTTGCACAGCATAGAGCAAGGCCCTTTGCCAATGCTGTTGTGTCTTTAAATAGCAGGACAGAATGCTCTCTGGGGAAGATATTGTCTATATGCAGAGATAGCCCTGAAATGGGCAAGGAAGAGGGTCCCTGTCCCCTGGCACACACTGACCAGAGTGCTCTTCCCTTATGCCCTGTCTCCCCCCTCAGCTCTTCTGTTGGCCACAGAGGTGTTTCCTTCTCCCCCGATCACTTTTCTTTTCTTCTAGAAACTCACCTGTTTATACAATAAATATGACTCATGAGAATTCAGGATGCTAAGTAATGTAATGATCAGAAATTAGGAAAACAAACTAGATATTTCTCTCTCTGAAGCCCTTTCCCTAAGGTTATTGATTTTTTTTTTGTATAGTAGTTTTATTTTTTCCTTTGCTCTTGTATGTTTCCGATGGAGCTTGGAGTAAACAGGATGGCTTTGGGGTCAAAAGATCTGATTATGGGGAAATGTCCCACTGCATTAGTGGGACGATACTGGAAAAGAGGTTTTCTGTTTTGTTTTTAATAATAAGGTTATATGCTGTTAATCCTTCTTGTATAAAAACAGAATTTTGATGTACAGGCTTGGTTTTTAAGAAACCACTAATGCCAAACTAAACAGTAACAGCTGTTTACAATTCAGTGACACTTCAGTTGACAACAAATTCAAATTAGAAGCTAATATCTAAATGTGGACAGAGGGATGAAAATGTCATAGGAGGAACATGAGAGATTTAATCTGGAGGAAAAGAAACGAAGTAGGAAAATGCACACCACTGAAAAAGAAAAGCAATGCATGTGAGGCATTTGTAACAAAAGACTGCGTGTGAGTGAACGAGGGCTCTGCAAGGGAAGAGGCAAGGCACGCGGCCCACGCAGGGCAGTGGTGAAGCCTGGAGCGCTGGGCCCAGGGCACTGCTTGTGTAATTCCTGCGTGGGGGTGCGCGTTGGCTGAATGTTTGGGATTTAAATTTTGGCTTTATCATTGAAAACCCAAACCCCAACAATATTTAGTGGTTGTAAATAGGTCCCTGTGGACATGAAACAGATGAACAATGGAAAGATGTGGTGGAAAAACTCAGAAAACAGCCATTCAGGCTAATAAGCATGGTTTTCCTCAGCGAGCCTTTGTGTTCAGGGTTGTAGTTTTATGTTAACTGCATATAATAGTCACATTTTCTGGTACAAGGATTATAGTAGTTAACATATGTGGAATGCTTATTATGTACCCAGCACCATCACCAGGGTAAGTACTTCCTATGAAACTTCATTTAATCCTCAGGAGCATCCAAAGATATACATACAAGTTTGATTCCCATGTCAGAGAGGAAAACCCTGAATGACTCAGAGGTCAAGCAATGTGCACAAGTCACTCAACTAGCAGCTACTTGGGGTGTGAGCTGGTGCCTCTCACACCAAGGGTTAGGCTCTTCATTTCTCCCTGCCCAGCTCCTCACATCCAGCCTCCTCTAACTCATGGGAGAGTCTTGGCAGAAGTGAAAGCAGGTATGTGAAAACACGATATGAGCAAACTGCCTGACCAATGTGTATCACAAGCTGACTGGTGCTAATTATATGCTAACTGAAATAATTTAAAACCTTTTTGGAGACTCAAACACATTATCATTTGAAAATATTAATTAAAATATTGTAATACATCTATATGGCCCTAATGTAGCTTATTTAAATCAAACAAATAATTAACATTGATAAAGTGTGAACATTTACTAATGTGGATAAATCTCAAAGATATAATGGTGAGGGGGGAAATGAGCTGTGGAATGCTGCATACTATTTTTTAAACATTTGTTCAAATTCTTGAAATATAAGGTGGTACTATGTATTACATATATGTAAATGTTCATTTGATAAAATTATAAAATTGTGGGTCATGTTGAAAATCATATAACACCAGCTGCTCTAAAACATAAGCCCTGATATCTAATGACTTTAATGCAGTAAATTCTTATTTATTCTCACTTACATCATAGTCTAATGTCAGTTCTTGGTTTTACATGGCCACTCAAGGAACATGGCTATTTCCACCGTATGGTCCTTGGTCCCCTTTCTCATCAGGTGGCAGAGGGGAGAAGGACCACACGCAAGGCATACCTTCAAGTCACTACCTGGGCACAGAAGTGATATATGATCGCTTCCATCTCTATTCTAGTGGCCAGTATTCAGTCACATACCCGCATCTAAATGCTCAGAAATATGGGAAGTGTAGTTTTACCTTGGGTCTGAGAAGAAAGAGAACTGATTTTGGCGAGTGGGCGCAGGTTGGAAAGGTGCACAATAACCTCTGGATAGTTGCTATGTGTAGTCAGAAAAAGAGGGAAACTAAAGTAAGTATGCAAAATTTAACATTTTCATAGCCGGGTGAAAGGTACATGACTATTATATCACTCTCCATGCTTTTCTTTATGTTTAAATGTTTTGCAGTTTTTTTAAGATTTTACTTATTTATTTTTAGACAGAGTGGAAGGGAGGGAGAAAGAGAGGGAAACATCAACGTGTGGTTGCCTCTCACAGGCCCCCTCCTGAGGACCTGGCCTGCAACCCAGGCATATGCCCTGACTGGGAATGGAACAGGCAACATTTTAGTTCACAGGCTGGCTCTCAATCCACTGAGCCACACAAGTTGGGTCTGTTTTACAGTTTTAAAAAGAATAAAAGTGGTGCAAATGGGAAACTCTTCTTAATGCTACATATTAAACTGTCTGTGGTCTTTAACCAAAATAGAGTGGGCAAGCTAAGGCCCACAAGCTAAGGTTTCACATTTTTCAAGAAATGTAAAAAAAATAAAATAAAATAAATAAAAAGGAGCATATATAACAGAGATTGTGTATGGCCCACAAAGCCTAAGTTACTTACTATCTGGCCTGCTGCAAAACCAAAAAGAGTCAACTCCTGTATTAGCACAAAAGAAAATATGATTTACTGTCTAAAAAAAGCATAAGTTAAAACTCACAAATGCCAGGCATGGTGCTCACACATGAATTTTTAAATAAAAAATTTTTATAACAGTGCTATCAAGTAGGAAAAATAGGAATTTGAAGTACAAAGAGGTGAAGTAACTTGCACAAAGCGGCACAGCTATTAATTGAAGTCTTGAGGAATTGAAATCCTGGTGGTCTGATTTCAGAGCCCATGTTCTTCACTCCTGTACCATTCTTTCTTCCTAATTTACATTTTGATCTCTCATATTCAAAAGTATTCTCCATATCTTAATAATGAAATTGCAGCTTAAAGTCATATATTTACATTTCAATTTTATTAGACATTTACACATACATACACATGTAAACATATACGAGGAGGACCCCAAAATCCCTGGAGTTTATTTATAAAAAATAGTTTAAACTTCAGTCACCTTCAAAGTACTCTCCATTTGATGCAACACACCTGTTGAGGCATTTTTCCTACTGCTCAAAACAGTTTTTGAACTTGTCGGTTTTGATGCCTTTTAAGTGCTTCTGCCATTTTTTGTTTCACCTCTTCCACATCGGCAAAACATTTCCCTTTGAGGACTTTTTTCATCAAGGGAAACAAAAAAAAAGTCAGTCAGGGCAGGATCAGGTGAATAGGGAGGGTGAAAGCTCAGGTTCATGCCGTTTTTGGTCAAAAACTGCTGAACGCTCAGTTCGGTATGCGCAGATGCACTCATAAATCACCCATCATGAAATGGGCAAACACATTGAAAGAGTCTTCAAAAAGAATTCACTGAAGCTCAGTGCAGCCTCTCACAACAATGCCAGCTGGTACACTGATACAGACAGGTTCCTAGAACACTAACTTGGGTGGGGGGAAGCCTGTACTACAAGGGGCTCACCCTCCAGAAGATAATTCCCGTTTATTTTGGGTCCCCCCTGGTATAGTTTCATTTTTCAGCAAATGAGACTCATGGAATCTCATTTGCTGAAATGAGTCATATTGTTCCACTTCAGGATAGTAACTAGAGCATTATGAAATACCTGCTATGAAAGAGGTGTCCATCTACTGGTTTGGGAACCACTGCTGTGAAGTGGAATAGAGAAGAAGTGAGTTTGCCCCTCCAGGAAACACTAAGAATTAAAGGATGGGAAACAGGAGGAGAATGTAGTGACAAAGAAATCAAGGGAGCAGAGATTTGCAAGGCACAAGGTATTCTGGTTAGTTCCCTAGAAACAGCCTGAGATGGAGATTCTTGAGCAGATGATTTATTGAGAAAGTGCTCTTAAGAAAAACATATAAAGATGTGAGGGGCAAAGGACTGAAATGGGAAAGAAGCTAAGTGAAGATGTGGTTTTAGTTGGCACCTGGCTTCAGCCTGACCCCACAGGACACTCTGGAGCATAACAGCCCCAGAGCACTGAGGCACCCTCACTAGCCAGGTGTCAACTGTGGGCTCCCATTAGCTAAGGTGTATTCTCTGGGGAGAGGTTGTGCTTTGAGCCCTTGGCAGTCAGTCCTTGAAGCACCTAGAAGCTGGGTGAATGGTGTGATGGAGGGAGTCTGGGAGGGGCTTGAACAAGATTACGGTGACTTCTGCTGCATCCCCAACAATTGGTAAGGTAGGGGCTGCACATGTTCACTGGGGTAATCAAATGCAAGGCCGTGCTGAGAATGGGTATATCCAGCGCAGGTTCTCCAAGGGCTGACTGAACTGGGTTGAGGATGGAGGTGGGAGCAGCAAGTTTAGACCTCTCAGTTGAAAAACTTAAATTGAAGAGAGAATCTGAAAAATAGAGTGTCAGCTAGAGGCAAATGTGAAGATAAATGTATTAAGTTCTAAATACCTCCCAAGCCACAGCCTCTTCTGAGCTATCATTTACCTGTAAGTCACCATACCCTGTCCCCACCACGAGTGGCTCTGAAATGAGTTGGTGTCTATTCTATACAAGCTGTCAATAGCCTGGCAAAAGAGTTTTGCTGATGGCAAGGTGATGAATGGCCAAACCAATCTGATCTTTTCTTTTAGGGAGCTGGAATGTGAGGCTGGCCTTGCAGGAGAAGACATGGGGCAGCTGAGTCATTTGCTGGCACCAGAGTTGCTCCTGGGCCATCAGTGCCGCGTGGAATCATTAGAGCCCCTGCTGTTCACCAATGAGCCATGGCCTTCCAGTTCTGCTGGTGCGGCACTGCCGAGACTGTTTGCTCTCTGTCTGTGGCAGCTTAGACTCAATCTTGATTAACTAATATGTCCAAAGTGATCCTATTTTTCTGAGAGTCTCAAAGAGCCTACTCCAAGGCAGGTGGTTCGGTGGGGGTGGGGGAGGGACAAGGAAGGGCTTTGCCTTACGTTGTGTCTGATCTAAGATGTCATCAGCTGTAAGACACACACCATTTTATGTTCCAAGAAGAAAGGGAAAAACTTTCAGTAGAGTTGTAAAGGGACTTCATTGTAAGACATCCTGATTTTAGAGATGTCAAATGTGAAAAATGTAAGTCTTAGAATTGCTGAAAAACAGTACATTTAGAAAGTGACAGTTGGGGATGTTTATAGATTGAGTGGAAGGACCTATTCAGCATACAGAAGATGAAGATACATCAGGAGGGAGTGGGATGATAATGGAGCAAGGTCCCCTCAGAGGCCAGAGGGACCCGCTCAGGGACACGGCAGAAAGCTTCATCCTCATGAAATGTACAGTGGACCACGCTCATGCAGATAAACACGCATATGTCAGTGAGAGAAGAGAGGTTTAGAAAGCTCAGCCCTTGGGCCTCACTTTTCTTAGTTATTAGGTGGCAACTTTTCATTTCATTTCATTTTGGGATTATTTCAGGACTTTTTAAAATGAATTCTCTTATAAGCTCAGACTTGTGTTTCTGCATCTTACCAGTGATTTTAAGAGATGGCTGAGAACATAAGAAAGTAAAATTCAGTGTTTAATAAAAGGACGAACAAGAGTGCTGCTTCTGTGATCACGCTGTACTTCAGCAGAATTGCAGACAATAAATTTCTTATGATATTATCAAAAGATGTAATCTCAGATTATGATGTTTATTGGAAATATGGCCATCTTGAAAGTATAATGCTATGAAAGCCCGAGCACAGGAAAGATGTTTATTATACAAAGGCCCATGTTGATGTACAGAGGCCTGAAAGTTCAGGTGACATCCCTCCCCCGAAGTCACACCCAGTGTGCACAATCAGGACTTCAAAGCTTCTCCACATGGATAAGGTGGGCTCCTCCACACCACTGCATCGCTCTCTTGGCAGTTTTATAAATCCTCTCTCCAGACTAAATATTTTCATTCATTTTGGAACAAAGTTATGTGTATTCACAGTTTGCTTTCCACAAAGCCAGCCATTATACTAAATTCAACTCAAGATGAAGTGATCCTCCAGCTTGGGATTTGGCATTCAGTGCTATGCTGATACATGATTTCTAGTTATTCTCCATAGACATAAGCTCATCAAGGGCAGAGGTTGTTCTATGCAGCTCTTAACTGTGTTCTGTGTAGGGTCTTAACTCAGGGCCCCATCTGCACTGAGACCTCAACTTGGTGCTGCTTTACACATGGCTGAACATTCAGGTGTTCCACCATCTCAGGTGTGACCAGCCTTCCCAGCCCAGCTTTGGAGGACCTCAGAATCAGCCTGGGATGGAGCTTCCAGCCATATTCTCCATTGGCTGTACCCATGGCTCAGGTTACTGTGATTGTGTGCTGTTAGACCAACCTCTCTGTCTCTTTGTTCCTGCTAAACTCTCAGAAAGGAAACACTGTTACCTGTTAACCTTTTCAAACACATCTCCAGCCATGGAACCATTCAGTACTTAGTGTCTGCAGTGTGCAGGTGCTGGGGTGAGCCTGGGTCTCCAGTGGTGCCTCAAAGTGACCTGGTCTTCTCTGTCATAGGCTTCACAGTCCAGTGGGAGAGAAATACACCAGACACAACACACAGAGATGGGTACATCATCACAAATAATAGAAACTGATGCTGTGAGACTGGATAGGAGGGGAACCTGCTTTAGATGGCTTGGTGGTCTGGAAAGGCTCTTCTCAGGAAGCAACGCTCAGGATGAAACCTGAACACACTGTAAGCTCCATCAACATTGATATGTTCACCATTCCCAGAAAATACTGTGCTGTGTCTAGCTGGGTCCTTCTGCTTCTGGTGTTTCCTTAATCTAGAAGCTTCTTATTCACTCATGCTACCCCCCTCTAGTGTCTCCTTCATCCTCTGACCTGTTCCTACTATACTCCAATGTTCAGTTTAGATGTCACCTCCTTAGAACAACTCCATGAGCCTCCCTCTCTCATCATTTGGGTCTGGTGCCTCCTTCTGTGACCCAGGGCACCTTGTGCAAACCACTACCACAGCACCTGTTACATTGGGTTGACATCATCGGTCCAGCCACCATCTCCCCAGCTATGTTCTTCAAGGGTAGGAACTATATCACCTTTGTAAGCCCAGACTCTGGAACAGTATGTGGTACATAGTAGGTCCTTTGGAAGTGTTCTTGAAGGTCCATAATTTATTGTTCAAGTGTCTAAAGTCTACTGGAAAGTTTTGGTTCTCATTTGTTGAAAATTACAACTATACAAGAACATATTTTGTGGGTGGGAGTTAGCGCTGATATCACATTTGTTTTAGCCAATATTTGTTTATTTGTGTTAAAGATTTCAAGACTCAGAAAATGTTTCTGAACTTGGGAAATCAGATTGTGAACCAGGAAGCAAATGATGCAGAAAGAAGGTCACCACTGTGCAGTCACAGGGTCTCAGCTCAGAGTCTAGTTCCTGTTCTTTCCACCTGGGGCCCTTGCAAGAAACTCCATTCCTCAGTGCCTCACAATCAGCATCTGTGACGCGGGAAATATATTAATACCTACCTTATCCAGCTGTTTGAGGATTAGAGGAGACAGCATATGCAGTAGTTTGTTTATCATGGTGATATTAATTAGAGTTGATTAAGGAAATAATATTGCAAAGACTGTGAGAATTAGTTTTCTCAAAAGCCATGAGCACTCCGAATCTTTTTGTTTTACTTCCTCCAAGATGCAAAGGCTAAAAAGTGTTTGGTTTTTATTATCCGACTTGATTTTTGATAGCCATTAGGCAAATAAGCAGGTGTATCAATCAAGCCCAGGTTATGTGTTTATGGGAAAACATTAGAGGGTTATGCCACTCATTTAGATATTGTTCCTTTTTAAATGTTAGTACATCTAAGTACTGTGTTTAATAACCTGAAAGTACTATTTAAATTGTTCACAATGCAGAGATAGCTAGAAGGAACACTAGAGAAGACCTACCAAGGGGGTTTCAACCTAGTTCCTTAGAGCCACGGTTCTGTGGCTAAGACTTGGGGGATGTAGGGTACAGGGATTTCAGTGTCATGGCTGTGGTCCCATCTGAGAAGCTCTTCCATTTTTCTGGGTGCCATAGACACCTCAGGCCCCATAATAGGCTAACATGGGGCTAGCCTCTTTCTGGTGTTAAAGCCCTCATGATTTATGTATCCCTACGCATTTCTTTGACATTCCAATTAATTTAATCAGAGGTCTGGCTTGAATATGCACTGTGAAATGTTGATTGCTTACTTAACTTATTAACCTCATTTATACCTGTCAGACTCTGTCTGGTCCTCTCTAGCCCCAGCCTGCTGTGCCCACATTGTAAGCATAGTGGTCTCTGCTGGATCAAAGTTCTGGAGGATTGGAAGACTTGGAACCCCACTTCGGGAAAGTGCCATTCCTGAACTGGAGTCTAAGCTGAGCATGACCAGGGCAGGGGTCCAGGGGCATCCACAGTGACAGCTTGGTACAGGGTGGTTCCCTTTAAACCACATGGCACCCAGTGTCCGGGAGGCCACAGGGAGATTTATGACCATTGTTTTATCCACAAAGTGAAAATGCAGCTACATTTATTTTTCTAAAATTAATACAGCTGGGTTGAGAGTTTCAGTAAATGTTAAGTATGTATAATTAATGGCAAATATTTTGCTCAGAGACTTTCAACAGATCATATGCAATTAATCAGTTGATTCTGAAGATTAATCAAATAAAAGAGTTAGCCAAATTTTCCTAGACTATACCCTCAACACACACACACACACACACACACACACACACACACACTCACGGGCACATGCTGGCATTTCACATATTGTACCCCAAAGAGAATAATTGCTTCCCAACTTTGCTACTGCAAGTGTTTCTTGAAATTGTGGTTTATTTCCACTTTCTCCATTCCCTATTACCAAATTCCCATTTTCTACTCTTTTCAAACATCAAATATCAATAAATTTGAAAATGCTGTTTTATGTTAGAAGTGGCTTTTACTTATAACTTGCACATTCCATCACTCTGTGTCAGATCTCACCGCAGAGATGTCTTTGGCCATGGCAGCTGTTGTTCTTGTCTAGGTTAAAAGCAGGTTGTGTGGGGGTCAAGAGGATGAAGAGCACCAACTGAACACAAGTATTTGGATGATCAAAATAATAGGATCCATTTTAAGCCAACTATTTTGGCTAATCCATGGACATATCCATAAACTCACATCCTTGAAATTATTTTACAAATACATTAGACTCAGAAAGAAAAATTACTAAACTGGTTTTTTATCTTTAATTTTCTATCTGAAAAAAAGTTCATAAAAAGCCTTTATAAAAAGTAACATTATAAATTTTAGCAAGTGTGTCCTCTCCTATTGCAGGACACCTATAAAATAAAACAAAGTGGGGGCAAAACCTGAGCCTACTTGGGACCTGTAGGGTGAGCCTCAGAGCTCTGGCCCTGGGGGTTGGCAGATCTGGGAAGGGCTGTCTCACCGCTGCCGCGGGGTAAACCCCGCCCCCCCCCGGGCTTCCACCTCCCGCCTGGTCCCCACCGCAGCTCCTCCAAGTCATGCGCTGCTTATAAACCGAGTGGTCTCAGACGTCCAATTGTCTTCAAAGTTTCTGTAAAACTCCTTAGAGTTTGTGGCTCATTTCAAAAAGTACACTTTTAAAATAAGCAGAAAATAATTTTCTTTGAAGCTTTTAAATAGCTTTGAAATCAAACAAATTCTTAGCTTTGAACTTAAATATCTATGACAAAAATGACAACTACAAAGCTCGCCATCCTTATCTAATTGTTCTGGAAAATTTTTGGAGCATTGTCAACCATTTTTACCTTATATAATATCCTTTCAGTATAATTTGACCTCCTTTAATATTGGAGCCAAAATAAAAATTAGAATAGCAATAAAAAATGCATAGCTTCATGGTTAAAAGTAGGCTGTTTAATCCATTAAATTGTTGTCTACCTAACTTATGGATTCTTTACAGGGATTCAATGAGATAATGGAGAGACAAATACTAGTGAGTTATGAAACAGCACACAGATGTAAGGGACTAATTTCATTATAGTTATTATTATTGTGGCTAGGAGCTTGGGGGGGCTGTAATCAGAGAGAGAACTTTTAAAATTTTTTTTAACTTGCAAATGAGTTGATCTACAATATTATGTTAGTTTTAAGTGTATAGCATAGTGATTAGACATTTGTATAACATACAAACTGATCACCACAATAAGTCTAGAATCCATCTGACACCATACAAAATTATTACAATATTATCAACTATATTCCTTATGCTATACTTTACACCCCCATGACTGACAATTTGCACATATTAATCCCTTCCTCTTTTTTAAGCCCCTCCCTTCTGGAAACTGTCAAATGTCCTTGGTACTCAGGAGTTTGTTTCTGTTTAGTTTGCTCATTTATTTGTATTTTTTTTTAGATTCTGCTTATACATGAAATCATATGATATTTGTCTTGTTCCACCTAACTTACTTCACTTAGCATAATACCCTCTATGTCTGTGTCCATCTATGTTGTTGCAAATTTCATTCTTTTTTAATTTTGGGGGTTAAAGAAGAGAACTTTACTTCCCTGAAATTGTAGATGCTGGAAGTCTAAGATCAAGATGATGGCAGGGTTGGTTTCTCCTGAAGCTTATCATTGGTTTATAGGTGGTCTTCACATGGTCCCCCTCAGTGTACGTGCACCACAGTGTCTCTCTGTGTGTCCTCATCTCCTTTTCTTATAAGGACACCAGTCAGACTGGATTAGGACCCACACTAACAGGCTTATTTAACTTAATTACTTTTTAGCTCTTTCCTTTTTATTGAATTGACAAAATTATATAAGTTTCAGGTGCACAATTCTACAACACATCATCTATACAGTGTATTGTCTTTTCACCACCCAAAGTCAAGTCTCCCTCCAACACCATTTATCCCCTATTACCCCTTCCACCTCTCTGCTGCTCAGTCACCACACTGTTGTTAGTGTCCATGAGTTTTGTCTCTTTGTTTTTCATTTTAGTCTGTTCCTCACAACCCCTTATCCAGCCCCCACACCAATAGATGTCAGTCTGCTATCTATGAGTATGTCTCTATTTTGCTTGCTTGTGCATTTTGTTCATTAGATTCCACATATAAGTGAAATCACATGGTACTTGTCATTCCCTGACTGGCCTATTTCACTTAACATAATGTTCTCCTGGTCCATTCATGCTGTTACAAAGGGTAACATTTCCTTTTTTATAGCTGAGTAGTATTCCATTATGTAAATGTACCATAGCTTTTTTTATCCACTCATCTACCCTTGGACACATGGACTGATTCCAAATCTTGGCTATTATAAATAATGCTGCAATGAACATAGGGGTGCAAATATTTTTTTGAATTATTGTTTTGGGTTTCTTCAGAAAAATTCCCAGAAATGGAATCCCTGGTTTATAAGGTGGTTCCATTTTAATTTTTAAAATTAATTAATTAATTAATTTATTTATTTATTCCTCACCTGAGGACATGCTCATTGATTTTAGAGAGAAGGGAAAGGAGGAAGAGAGAGAGGGAAAGAAACATGAATGCGATCTAGATATATGGATAGGTTGCCTCTCCTTTGCCCCCCAGAAGGGGACTGAACTTGCAACCTAGACTTTTTACCTAAGAATTGAGCCCATGACTTTCAGGTTTGCTAGATAATGTTCTAACCAACTGAGCCATACTAGCCAGGGCCTATTTTTAATTTTTTGAGGTAACTATACACCGCTTTACACAGTGGCTGTACCAATCTGCATTTTAATCAACAGTGGGCAAAGTTTCCTTTTTCTCCACATCCTCACCAACACTTGTTGTTTGTTGATTTATTGATGATGGCCATTCTGACAGGTGAGGTCATATCTCATTGTGGTTTTAAACAGCATTCTCTGATGATTAATGACATTGAGCATCTTTTCATATGCCTATTGCCCATTTGTATGTTCTCTTTGGAGAAGTAGCTATTCAGGTCCTTTGACCATTTTTTTATTGGATTGTCTGGGTTTTTTGGTGTTGAGTTTTGTAAGTACTTTATAAATTTTGGATATTAACCCCTTATCAGATGTATTGGCAAATATGCTCTCCCAGTCTGTAGGTCATCTTTGTATTTTGTTCATGATATCCTTTGCTGAGCAGAAACTTTTTAGTTTGATGTAGTACTGTGTGTTTATTTATTTATTTATTATTTCCCTTGCCTGGGGAGATATATCCAATGAAAATTTCTATGAGCAATGTCTGAGATTGTGCTGCCTATGTTTTATTCTAGGATTTTTATGGTTTGGGTCTAATTTAAGTCTTTGATCCATTTTGAATTTATTCTTTTGAATGGTGTAAGTTGGTAGTCTAGTTTCATTTTGCATATATCTGTCCAGTATTCTCAACAATGCTTATTGAATAGAATATCTTTAAACCATAGTATATTTTTGCTTCCTTTGTCAAATATTAATTGACCATAAAGGCCTGTGTCTATTTGTAGTCTTGCTGTTCTGCTTCATTGATATATATGTCTATTTTCATGCCACTAGCATGCTGTTTTGATTACTATGGCCTTGTAGTATAGTTTGATATCATATAGCATGATTTCCCCACTTTGTTCTTTCTCAAGATCACTATTGCTATATGGGGTCTTTTGGGTCTTACATAAATTTTTGAAACATTTGTTTTAGTTCTGTGAAATATGCTGTTTATACCTTGATAGAAATTGTATTTAATCTATAGATTGCTTTGGGTAGTAACTGAGGTTAATTCTTCCAATCCATTAACATGGTATATGCTTCCAATTATTTGTACTTTCTTCAATTTCTTTCACATCCTTCGTTAAATTTATTCCCAGGTATTTTATTCTTTTTGAAGCAATTGTAAATGGGATTGTTTTCTTAGTTTCCATTTCTGATAGTTCATTATTTGAGTATAAAAATGTAACTGATTTCTGGATATTTATTTTGTATGCTGCTACCTTACTGAATTCATTTACAAGTTTAGTAGCTTTTTGGTGAAATCTTGAGGGTTCTCTGTATACAGTATCATGTCATCTACAAATAATGACAGTTTTACTTCTTCCTTTCCAATTTGGATGCCTTTTCTTTCTTTTTTGTCTTATTGATGTGGCTAGGACTTCCAGTACTATGTTGAATAAGAGTGGTGAAAGTGAATATCCCTGCCTTGTTCCTGAACTGAAGGGAAATGTTTTAGTTTTTGCCTATTGAGTATGATGTTGGCTGTGGGTTTGTCATACATGGCCTTTATTGTGTTCAGGTATATTCCCTCTATTCCCACTTTGCTGAGAGATTTTTTTAAAATCATATATGGGTGCTCAATTTTATCAAATGATATTTCTGCATCTCTTGATATGATCACATGATTTTTGTCCTTCATTTCAGTTATGTGGTGTATCACATTTTCTGATTGGTGGATATTGTACCAACCCTGCATCTAAGGAATAAATTGCACTTGACTATGGTGTATGATCTTTTTAATGTATTGCTGGATCTGATTTGCTAACATTTTCCGAGAACATTTGCATGTATGATCATCAGCCATATGGACGATAATTTTCTTTCTTTCTAGTGTCTTTATCTGGTTTTGGAATTAGGGTAATGCTGGCTTTGTAAAATGAGCTTGGGAGTCTTCCCTCTTCTTGAATTTTTTGGAGTAGTTTGAGAAGGGTAGGTGTTAGTTCTTCTTTGAATATTTGGTAAAATTTACCTGTGAAGCCATTTTCTAGGAATTTATGCATTTCATCTAGATTGTCCAATTTGTTGGCATAGAGTTGATTGCAGTATTTTTATATGCCTTTATATTTCTGTGGAGCAGCCTTATGGGAGCTCCTTTGTAGGTAACTAACTTTCTCTTGCAGCTTTTAAGTCTCTCTTTGTCCTTAACCTTTGGCATTTTAATTATGATGTGTTACATTTCATTTTTCATTTCTGATTTTATTTATTTGGGTCCACTTTATTTTTTTCTTTGTAAGTCTGCTTACAGGTTTGTCAATCTTTTTTATCTTTTCAAAGAACCACCCTCAGGTTCATTGATCATTATATTCCTTATTAGAGTCTACTTTGTTTATTTCTGCTCTGATCTTTATTATTTCCTGTATTCTACTCACTTTGGGCTTTGTTTATTGTTATTTTTCAAGTTTCTTTAAATAAAAAGTTAGATTGTTTATTTGAAATTTTTCTTGTTTCTTGAGATAGGCCTGCAATGCTATCCCCCATAGGACTGCTTTTTCCTGTGTCCCACAGATTTTGGGATGTTGTGTTTCCATTTGCCTTTGTTTTAAGGTATCTTGATTTATTCCTTCATCTCATTGTTAACTCATTCATTGTTTAGTAACATGTTTTTTTTAGTCTCCAGGTACCTGTGTGTTTTTCAGTATTTTTCTTGTGATTGATCTCTAATTTCATAGCATTAAGGCCAGAGAAGATGCTAGATAGGATTTTAATATTCTTAAATTTATTGAGACTTGTTTTGTGTCCTAACATGTGGTCTATCCTAGAAAATGTTCTATGTGCTGGTCTGGTATTAATAAAATCCTTTAGTATTTTTTTTTTGTCTGGGAAAGTATTCATTTCTCCTTCAATTTTAAATGATTGCCTTGCTGGGTAAAACAGTCTTGGTTGTAGGTCCTTATTTTCCATAACCGAATAATTCATGCCAGTTACTTGTGTCCTGAAATGTTTCTGTTAACAAATCAGTGGACAGCCTTACGGGAACTTCCTTGTAGGTAACTGTCTTTCTCTTGCAGCTTTTAAGTCTCTCTTTGTCTTTAACCTTCAGTATTTTAATTAAGATGTGTCTTGGCATGGGCCTGTTTGAGTCCATCTTGTTTGGGACTCTGCGCTTCCTAGGCTTATGTGTCTTTTTTTCTTTTGGGAAATTTTCAGTCGTTATTTCTTCAAATAGGTTCTCAATCCCTTGCTCTCTTTCTTCTCCTTCTGGAATCCTTATGATGCAAATATTGTTATGCTCCCATTGTCCCAAAGGTCCCTTAAAATATTCTCATGTTTCTTATTTCTTTCTTATTTTTTCTTCTCTGAGTATTTTTTTACCTTGTCTTCCAAATCACTGATTCAATCCTCTGCTTCATCCAACCTACTGGTTTTTTCTTCAGTGTATTCTTCATTTCAGGTATTGTATTCTTAATTTATGACTGGTCCTTTTTTGGTTTTATGTCCTTTTTCATGCTGTTGAGCATTTTTATAGACATTACTTTGAACTCTGCATTTGATAAATTGCTCGCCTCAATTTCATTTAGCTTTTTTTTCTGGAGATTTCTCCCGTTCTTTTATTTGGGGCCTGTTACTTGGTCTCACTTGCAATTTTCGGTGCCCCTTTGTGTTTGATTCTATGTATTACATAGACCTGCTATGACACCCAGCCTTCATGAGATGGCCTTATATAGTAGGTGTCCTGTGGGGTCCAGTGGTGCAGTCTTCTTGGTCACCTGAGCTGGGTGCTGCAGGAATGCCCCTTGTGTAGGTTATGTGGGCCTTCCTGTTGTAATTGAGTCTTGATTGCTTTTGGCTTGTTCATATGTGAAACTGGCCTGAGGCTACATGAGTGTGAAGCAACCTTACCCTGGCATGTGAGCTGCTGTGCAGATGCTGACCACATAAAGCAGAATTCACCTCAGCAGCTTTTGGTGTCTGCTGAGATCTCCCTTTGGAAATGCTGCTTGTGAAGTTTATTGGAACCTGCTTTGATGTTGTCTGAAGCTGGCCCCTGGGTGTGTTCTGAGCCTTTTGGGAGAGATCATGTTCAGGCCAATGTAAGATGTTGCCCATGACTGGTTCTCAGGAACCTGTTTGGAGCTAGAAGCGATCCACAGTTTGTGGCTACCTCTCCTGGGTCTGGTTGCATGTGGGAAAGACCAAGCTGCACACCAAGGCTGACTTTTACCAGTACCTGGCCTGGGGGCATGTCAGCAAAAATCTCAAGGCTCCACAAGATCTACCTCTACCTGCCTCCACCTGCTGGCTGCTCTTTACGTTCAGACACTGAAAGAGCTTCTGGTCATATTTCTCAGCAGGGCATAAGCACCACAGGATAGAGCAAGGGGAAGTTTAGGGGGTGAGGCTATTGCTTTCCCCCAGGCTGATGCTACATGGAGGGGACTGCTACACCCAGAAAGGTGCTATCTGTGGTATTGGAGAATGACTCAGCACAAGGATCCTGGTGGCTGACCCCTCAGCTCTCTCCTCAGAGCCACACAACTCATACTCTCCTCCCATGACTAGTATACTTCTCTCTTTTTCTGCTGGAGCCCAGCGTCAGTGGCTTCAAAAGAAATTTTGTGCATTGGCCTTTTAAGAGGATGGATGTGTCTCTAGCTGACTCCTGTCTCTTTCTGGGAAAGAGAAACCCTGCTGGTTTTCATACCCAAGTGTTAGTTGGGCATCTCTTCCTGGCTCTGGTGCTCTAGGCTGGGGAGCCCAACTTGGAGTTTAGACCCCACACTTCTCAGGGGGAGCTCTGAGCACCCAAGATAGCCCTTCAGAACTTCAGCTGCTGCCTATGGGGGTGGAGCCACCCCTTTTCACATCTCAATCTTTCTTACCAGTTTCAATGTGGCTTCTTCCGTAAATCATTGGTTGTAAGACTTCTCTTCAGCTAGTCTTCAGTTAGTTATTCTTAATTATTTCTTTAAAAGCTGTATCTTCAAACACAATCATATTCCAAGGTACTGGGAGGGGGTCAGGGGGGTTAGGACTTCAGCATATGAATGGGAGGGCACAATTCAGGCCATTAAGTCCATAGTATCCAATTTTGGGTCAAACACTCATTTAGTGTTACTGTGAAGATCAACATTTAATTCCTTTTTTGGTTGAATAATATTCTATTGTATGTATTTACCACATCTTCTTTACCTGTTACTCTATTGGATAGATACCTGGGTTGCTTCCATATATTGGCTATAGTAAATAATGCTGCAAGGAACATAGGGGAACATATATCTTTTGAATTAGTGTTTTGGGTTTCTTTAGATAAGTACCCAGCATTGGAATTTCTGAGTCCTTCCTTATCTCTTGTTACAGCCTTTATTTTAAAGTTTACTTTGTCTGATATAAGTATTACTCTCCCAGTTTTTTTTCCATTTGCATGAAATCTCTTTTCCCATCTCTTTACTTTTGGTCTCTGTGTGTCTTTCAATCTGAGTGGGTCTCTTATAGGCATAATTATAAGAATATTTTTTCTTTCCCATTTGGCATCTCTATATCTTTTGATTAGAGCATTTAATCCATTGACATTTAAAGTAATTACTGATTAGAATGTAGTTATTGTCATTTTATTATTCATATTTTATCTCATTTTTTTCTTGTCTCCTTAACATTTCTTGTAATATTAGTTTTTGTGATGAACTCCTTTAGTTTTTTTCTTGTCTAGGAAGCTCTTTATTTGTCCTTAGATTCTAAATAATAGCCTTGTGGGGTAGCATAATCTTGGTGCAGTTCCTTGTCTTTTATTCCTTTGAGTATTTCTTAATAATCCCTTCTGGCTCACAAAGTTTCTTTTGACAAATCAGCTGACAGTCTTATGGGAACTTTCTACTAGGTAACTAACTGCTTTTAAGATTCCCTTATTGTTTTTACCTTTGGCATTTTAATTATTTTATGTCTTGGTGTGAGCCTATTTGGGTTCATCTTCTTTGGGAGTCTCTGCATTTCCTGGAATTGCATGTCTATTTCCTTCACCAGGTTGAGGAAGTCTTCTGTCATTGTTTCTTTAAATAGGTTCTCAATTTCTTTCTACAAGTGGATCTTTTGAAAGAAGATAATAGATGATCATCTATAACTAAATATGAAAACATCACCAATTTTCTTAATGCCTCTCTGAGTTTTCCTAGGCCCTGACTGTCAGACATGAGTTTCACTTGATTGTTATAGTGCTTTACTTAAATATTACAAGGCAGGGAGGCTTATGGCAGATATTGTTCAGTAATTCATTCAACAAATGAATTAGTGCTGAAAATAATATAGGTGTCTCTGTGTGCAAATTTGGAAACAGTGACCAACTAGATTGGAAATGTATTGCAATAATCCAAGCAAGAAATAATGGTATTTGGACCAGTATAGTAGAGGAGGAGGTGGTGAGAAGTGGTAAGATTCTAAATAGAATTGGAAGTTAGAACTGACTTTCAGATTGGCTGTTGCATGTTCAGGGACCACTCCAAGCGGATACGGCAGTGTATTTTTACTATGTGCAACTTCTTAGGAAGTTAAGATACAGTTATTGAAACCTTAGGTGATTTTGTTAAAGTGCCCCTTAGAAAATTGTATCAATTTACATTCTCAACTGTTTTAATTTGTATTTCTTTAATTAGTATGAAGTTTAAAATTTTTCATGTATTTATTGAACATTGTTGTTTTTCTTTATTGTATAATCATAGTTTCTCCTATCGCAAATATCAACTTGATAATATACTAAATTCCTACATCTCCTGGTTATTTCATGTTTTTCTCTCAGATAAAATGTGGAATTGTTTTGTTCAGTAATGTCATCCTGTTTGAAATTATACAAAGAGTATTGAATTTAGAGATTAAATTAGGAACATTGACAGTTTTCCTTTCAAAATGTTGTTTTTCAATTTTTTATTTTATAAGTGGTCATTTTATAAGCTTTCCTATTGTTCCTAATTTTTGTTCATTTGTTAATCTTAGGTTTTCAATATGTAAAAGTATCATCAGGAAATAACAATAATTCTTCTTTCTTTCCTTTGTTAATACCTCTTATTCCATTTTTGTTATCTAATTACATTTGTCAGCATGTCCAAAATTAACTTAAAAGAAAGTTATGTTAAGTGAAACATAAACTGATTCTAACCATAATTTGAGGGATTGAATTTTTGTATTTGTTTTCTGTTTTTTTACCATTATGCTTGCTGTTTCCAATTTACATATGTACATAGAACAATAATGTTTCAGAAAAGATGGAGAATTTAGAAGATGGCTTTTTGTCATTTGTTTAAGGTAATCATTTTTCTCTTTTGACTAATATGGTAAATTATTCTAGTATTTTTCATTGTATTGAACATCTTTGTATTTCAGGACTTCAGGAAAGAATCCTACTTGGTTAATTATTAGTTTTAAAGTATAATTAATATCTTTTAATTAATGCTGTAAGTCATTCACCAAATCATTGCAAATACATGATTTCAGTATTGCTTCCAGTGCTTCCTGTTTGTTAAATTAATTATGAAAACTAACCACAGATAAAATGTAAGGGAGGATGTTCATAATACCATGGGCTAAGTTTAATTTTACATTTTGGATAATTCTGCAGACATAAGTCACAACTGGCAGAAAAAGCTTAATGTTTCAGTTTTACAATATAAACTAAGAAACAAATGAAATCCACTTTGGGTTTTAGATGTAGTAGCAAATAATTGCAAAATTCTTGATAAAATTATGAAAATAAAGGCATTTTTCACCCTGATTCCATATTAGAAAAGGCCAGCAACTAGAAGCCTCTTGACATGCCTTCCCTGCCCAAATACACATTTAATCAGAAAATTCAACATACAAAATAGTGAGTTGTTTGGCAGCGTGTTGCTTTATTTTTCAACCTTCAAGAAAAAAATCTCTGGGAGACATACTTCTGTAGGGGACAAACCAAATAAAATTTACTTTCTCTCATTGTGTGATTAATTTTATCAACTTTCAGAGTCCGGTTTTGATTTTTTAAAAAAAGCAAGGTTGGAAGTGAGAGGTGGATAAGCGGGATTTTTAGGGTCATGTAAATACACTACATGATACCATAACAATGGATACAGATCAATATACATTTGCACAAACCCATGGAATGTATAACACCAACATGGAACTTTAAACTATGGCTCTGGGTGATAGTAAAATGTCAGTGAAAGTTCTTTGATTATAACAAGTGTATTACTCTGGTGGAGATGTTGATCACGGGGAGGCTGTGCACCAGGGGATAGAGAGTATATGGAAAGTCTTATTTTGCTGTGAATCTAAAACTGCTCTTTAAAAAGACTGAACAAAATGAAATAAAACAGGCAAAGTCAGTGTGCAGTTCATCTCCCTCCAGCCTGTTGGATTCTGACTTCGTCAGCCTGGCTCTCAGCTTCATTTGGGCCAAATTCTCCCTGAGCATCTGAAAGCGGTGTGCTCAAGTTTCCACCCTGTCCTTGTAAGATTCTCCAACCTTTAAACCTACCTCCCTTTTCCTAGTAACTCTTTTTGTTTGTGCATGTACTTGTGTGCCCCCTGCAGAACTTATTGACCTTCCTGGAAGAAACCAGGGACAGTACGTAATGTAGAAACACACATGCCAGCTGGAAATGAAGAAAGGGGAAAGGAGCTGTCAGAGCATTTTTAAAACGCTAAAAACTGCATTTTAATATTTATAAGGAAAGGAAATGAATTCAGAGTTTCAACCCTGAGTCCCACATATTGATCAAGACAAAGGGGAAGTGCAGCACGCGCGCTCTCAAGGCCCGCTCCTCGTGCAAGAGCAGGCCTTTCTGGAAAGCTGGGCTACCTGTCCCATGATCACAGTGCATAGCAGATCAGTTTTACTAGAGAGCACAAAATTATTTCCCCTCAGAATATGCATTTGTTTATCTTTTAGTTCTAAATAATCTTTGTGAAGGCTCCTGATTAGGGTTTCCTCAGCACTTTTTCATGTACACTGAATCACTTCATCTCTATGCTGCCTGACATTTTCTAATAAGAACTTCCCCTAGGCCTCAAGATGACTTTCCTGGTGAGTAGTCAAGATGTATCCACTCATCTTCTGTCTTCCCGGAGTCTCAGAGACACCGGACTGGCTGTAAAGGGCTGCATGGCTTGTACATCTGTCTCAACCAAAAATGATATGAGGAAAGGGCTTGGAAATGCCACCAGCACAATATAGTAGTTGCACCTCGGAGAGTTTACACGGTGAAAGACAAACCTCTGTAAGCCTGTGGCCTCAGATGGGGAGTGTTTCCACAGTGGACACATAAAAAAGATGCTTTGCGTGAAGTTTGGGTGATGTGATTCCCTCCGCACTCTTTCTCGGGATAAATGCTTTGTTTTCCTTTATTCTTTCTTTCTCCCCCCTCCCTCATGGCCATTCCCCTCACTCTCCCTTCATCTTTCTCTTTCTTGGTACTTCCAAGATACTTCACCAGATACTTCCAGAGTGCCTCCCATGTGCCAGCCAGTGTGCCAGGCTCACCAGGTGCAATGGTGAGTAAAACATCAAAATAAAAACTTTGGTACAGTGAAAAACCTTGTTAAGAGGATAAGATATGCTATAGTCCTGAGAAAAACATTCAGAAACCATTATCTGGCAAAGGACTTGTAGACGGAATACATAAAGAACACTCAAAACTTTCCAATAAAAAAGCAAGCAGTTCAGTTAGAAAATGGACAAAAGATATGAACATGCACTATAACAAAGAGAATATCCAGATAGTAAAAAAATCACATGAAAATATGTTCAACATCATTAATCACTAGGGAAATGCAAATTAAAGACAAAATGAGATACTAGAACAGCTAAAATAAAAATAGTGACAATCCCAAATGCTGGTGAGGATGCAGGGAACCTGGTTCTCCCATGCCTTACTGGTGGGAATGCAAACTACTACTACCACTCTGAAAAGTAGTTTGGCATTTTCTTTGAAAACTAAACCTGTAATATGAACCAGAAATCAAATGCCTGAGACTTTATCCCAGAGAAACAAAAATGTATGTCCAAAAAAATGTATACGTGAATATTCTCAGTATCTTTATTTGCAATAAAGACTACAGATTTGGAAGGAACACACATGTCCTTCAATGGGTGAATGGCAAATTAACCTGTGGCACAGCCACACCCATGGAATGTTACTCAGCAATAAAAGGGAACAATTTGTAAACACAATTTGGATGGAACTCAAGGGAATTATGCCCAGTGGAAAAAAGCCAGTTTCAAAGGCTACATGCTATTATTCTGTGTATATAACATTCTTGAAATGATCACATTACAGAGATGGAAATAGAGAAATGATGTAGTGGTTGCCAGAGGTTGGGGACACAGCTGGGGGTGGGACTATCAAAATAGAGTATGTGGTATCTTTGTGGTGAAGAAATTGTTTTATAGCTAATTTTTGTAATGGTGACAAAACCACATAGAACTTGGTGCACACACACACATCCAAACAAGTCATGTGACATTGGAGAACTCTGAATAAGGTCTGTGAGTTGTACCAGTGTTAGTTTTCCAGTTTTGATATCTTTCTACAATTACATTCCTATTCGTGGTACCATTGAAGGAACGGTGTGAAGTGTACACAGACCTCTCTGTGCTGTTTTGCAACTTCTCCTGAATTTAGAATTATTTTAAAATAAAAAGTTAAAAAAATAAGATGCAAACAATTAAATGAAAGTATTTTACTCCCCAATACTATGCTCTCAATATAATTTAGTTTTTTATTTAATCACCTTCTGTGTTTGTGTAAAAATGAGTATATTTGCAAAAAAGGGCTTATAATGTTTATACTTTGTTGTTACCATTTGTTAATTTAAAGACATGTCATAAATAGGTTTCCATATTTTAATTTTTTCTATAACATTCTTTAATGTCTTATTGGTATTAAGTAGATGAAAATAACTCAGTTTTTTGCAAACTCCTTTAAATAGCAGAACACTTCTTTCTGGGCTTATAGAGAAATAGACATGGAGCTGCTCCTTTCAGAGCACGAAGCAGGAGGCTCAGTGACATTCCGTGTGGTCTCCCCGCTCCTTTGCTGTATTATACTGATCCCTGACACATTTCCAGTCGATCTTAAGGCTCTGCAGGTGGAAAATTGTCTATAAAAAACAATGGCAAAAACACTATACCAAAACCCCTCAATGCTAAATTTTTCGTTATACTCAACTCTGTCCCTTCCTTTTATCAGATGTGGTAGTTACCTGGACTTCATATTTTGACTGTATAAAGAAATGAAAAATATAAGTATTTGAGAGGCTCATCTTGGTGGTAAACAGAGTGAAGGGAATGGCCTACTTGACTGTTTGCATGTCTTCCAGAACTTTTCATTTAAAATTTCTACTTTTCTACTTGTCACTATAGACCCAAACCACTCATATTGACAGCTCATATATCTCTATTTTATATAGTCATATATCTTCATCTATAGGAATCAGTTATTGGCATAACACTCCTAGCAATGCTGAGTTTTCTTGCTGAAATTGAAAATACGTCAAGACCTCCAAAATCTTTCTGGAAGTAATTAACCTAAGCATGCCCTATATGGTTTTTGCTAGTATAGATAATTTGTAAGTATGGCAAATGTCTTTAAAAGTTTAAGCATTTAATAAAATAGTCAACTATGATATATAAATTCAGCTACACAAAATGCCTCTTACAAAGAAACATATACAATTATATTTACTCTGCAGCTTCCTAGAAAACAATTAATGCTTTGCATCGAGTAACACATACTTCTGCTAAAATTGAATGAAAGGCAATGTTATCTCAGTGAGACACACCTTTGGCAATTCACCCCACTTGCAAAAGTCTCAGGTGCCAAGTTTGCTGCTAATCAGTTGTGCTATCTCAGCTGACAGACCTGGTGGAGTGCCACGCTTTTATTTTCTTGTTCTCTTTAATATTATGATTCAGAGCTTCAGAGAAAGTGGGATTGTCCTAGTCCCGGTGTACAATGTAAAAGAACAAGGTTTTGATGTTCCCCATTTTCTGTGGAAAACAGTTGTTGACACAAATCTTAATCTCTCCCAGAGGACCTTAACAATCAGGAAATTTTAGGGTGATCACAGCAACTATCATCCTTCCTACATGAACTTATCAGAGCCCATAGTCATTGTGAGAAGCTCAATTACTTTGCTGCCGGCACTAAAGTGCAGTTCCTCGGGGGGCCCAGAGTTCCAAGATGGATGCAAAGGCATTTCAACCTCATTAATGTTTCTTGTGAATTTCCATTAATCATGTTCCATTTCAAGGGCCATCACTAATGCTTTCTGAAAAGCAGCCCAATGAAGCAATTAACAAAACTTAAGCTTTAACTCAACATATTTCTGTGAGATCTTGATTAGTGAAAACAAGTGAACTAGGAAAGGAGACTGAACAAAGAGATTAACAGCTGGGCTTTGCTGGACTTGCAGTTGACCTTGTTGATTCTCAATGAAAATGATGCATTTATTTTTCTGTGAAGATGCTGGAAAAAAAACTGTACCCTTCTTTATGGAGTCAAAGTTTGTTCATGTATTGTTGGAAGTTTACCTCTTAATGCCTAGGGATCTTCATTTCCTCATAAGGCAGACAGATAATGGAGCAATTTTTCATTTGTGAGATAAGGGTTCCTAATGCATAGTTTGATTCATAAACAAGACTGATGACAAAGTAAAAGAGGGTCTGTGTGTTCTTAGTCAGATCAAGAAATCGATGTAGGTGTCTTGCTGGGTAATCTGGATTGCACTTCGATGCCCTGACCACCATGCTGGGAATTGCTTGTTGGGGTCAGGCCATATTGTATGAATTTGATTCGCATTATTGCCTCCTTCTTCTGAGCTCCCCATGATCTACAACATATGGTTATCAATTCACAACCAGCACATCATGTATTCTGAGCAGTTCACACTGGCTGCAACGCAAAGCACATACTTATTAGTGATATAAATCAAGAGTTGCTGCACCTGAATAAAGATTAATCTATAATCCGCACCAGAAAAAAAGGAGAATTGGGAAGCAGTGCTGGCTATCCCTGTGGTAAACATTAATAACTCCCTTCCCTGAACACTGGTCATGGAGTTCGGATTCTGTTTCCATGGCAGGAAAGGGCAAACAGAAATGTTGGCTGGGCTTAAATCAGGACCTTAGAAGACTCTAGAGGTAGGAGCTTTTTTTTCTTGACTATGATATATTTTCATGATGGAGGAGGCCTGAAAAAAAAAAAGAGTTGTGAAAAGCATAAAAGATAACACAGGGACCTTCTCTACAAATAAAACCCTTCTGTCTGCCAGATATTTTCTGGTGATAAGACTGACTGACCAGTCTCTGCGAGAGACAGGCATGACCTAGGTGAGAAAGTCTGGCTTGAAAATGGCTGCCTCCTGGGTAGTAGATGGGTTAATTAGAAGTTAAATGACTTTTAAGGCCCAAGTGAGTAGACTAGGATAGGGATGCCAGGTGTTCACTCCAAGTGAGGCAATAAATGTTCACAGGGCATCAGAAAAGCATGCAGGTTCTTGAAAATGGTAGGGAATTCATTCAGTGAGGGAATGAGTTGCCCACGTTACTATGTGTAGATTGTGCTTTGGGTGAGTTTTGGGTGTGTTCAGCCCTTTTTTGATGAGGCCCTGGACCTGGGGAGATCTTCAGGAGAATCCTCCAGTAGCGCTGTGGTTCACAGCACCCAGGGCCTGCTTTTGGCCACAGCTGAGCACTGGATGGGCAACCCTCAGAGACGATTTTTACCTGCAGTGGGAGCACATTATGACTTCTCATCAGGCTCAGAATCCCATCAGGTCTGGGAGGTCCACCCCACCCACTCTGCAGATTAAGTTAGGAACATGAAAAAAATATAGGTGTACTTGAGCCCTGTTTGACAGCTAATAAGTAAATTGCCTTTATAAGAGAAGAGCAGGGCACATGCCATTGTGACTGGCATATAGCAACTGCAAGATCAAAAGAATAATCCGCCTGAATAAAGGCATCACAGCCCCAGCAACAGAATTCCCAAGATGGCAATCTATCAAGGATTGGAGAGGATAAGCATGTGAAGTGTGGACAGTGTGTACGCATGCACACGTCTTCCTCCTAAACCACTTGCTTAAGGAACTCCCTTGGAGGCTATTAAGCCTTTCTCAGTGTAGTCAAATGCTGAATCCACAGTTCTCCCCACCTCCCTCTTTTACCTTTAGAATACTCTGAAAAGTAACTAACATTTTACTTATTGGAAGAAGCATTAAAACGTTTACTGTTATCACATTCAGTTCTTTCTCTTCCTCCATACATTTGTTCACAAGATGGAATAAGCTATTTAATCAAGATCATACTCTTCTAGTTTATGTTTCTATATTTATAGATTTACACTTCTTTCTTTGACGGAGATGGGGTTGTGCCTTTCACTTTCATATGAGTCAGATTGTTATCTCCTGTCCAGTTCAGTGCATAAATTCAGCATCAGCTGAAAGAAAGCTTCAGGCCGGGCACCATTGCACTGAGAGAGCAGAAACCAGGGGAAGCACTTCCACCCACTGCCACCACATCTCCGCACGTGCACCCATGCGCTCCTCCTGCCCGTTACAACTGCCGAACGGCCCAGGATCCTGGCTAAAGCTAGACCTTCCTCTGGGGCCATCTTGTTTCCTCATAGGCATCTCTCCAGGTTTTTCCTTCTCCTGTTCCTTTGATCACACACAAACAGTTTTGCCTCCATCTTAAAAAAAAAAAAAAATAGAATCTCTATTTGAGGCAGGATGGAAAGAAGTTAGGGAAAGCTCCTGGCAAGCAGAATGAGGAAGCAGGATCAAACACCACCAGCTGATAAGCCATGATGTCCTCTCACCAGAGCCCCCACCTCCATGCATGCTCCAAAAGGAACAGTTTATGGCAGGAAATTCCAGTGGTGGTCACAGAAGTCAACAACAAAAACTGGCTAAAGCCAGATCAATCCAAGATGGAAGAAAATTTAACTGAAAAAGACCCCAAAGCGCATTATACCATCATTATAATGAAAACTGACAGCACAAGTAGAAGGGGAGCCCAGGGAGATGAATGCTGGGACACTTTGGGAACAGACAATATTAGGAACAAGATGCCCTCCCAACCAAAAGGCAGAAACAGAATTTGGCACCACAAAGTCCAGGAACAACCCACCCTCAGAAACACATAAAACACCAAGAACTAACTGACTGCGGTGCACAACCCCCTTGCCTTCGCTCGCATCTGCGGGAATGTGCACTTTGACTTCTTTCACAGCAGCGCCCTGGGAGACTTGCAACCAGGGGAGCAGTCGGCAGCAGCCACTCCCCCAGGCTCACCCCTGGTCCTATCTCCAGGAACCAATGCCCTGGCCTCTTTTTATCTACCAAAATAAAACTTGCTTTTGCTCTCACTCAGATTTGTTCTTGTGTATTCTTTCCTGCACGAAGTCAGGAACCCGGCAGTCCCGGAGCACAGTGAAAACTCAGCTAGTTCAGCCCCCCGTAACATAGTCACCCCACTCCAGATTCACCTTCATCTCCATGCTCCCTTTCCAGCAAAACACCTCAAAGGAGTGACTGCTACTTTGTCCCACGTCTTCCCTCTTATTCTCTCTTAAATCTCATTCATTTGAACTTTGGCCCCTAGCACTATACCAGAAATTACCCTTACAAAGGTCACGGATGACCAGAATGTTGTTTACTTGGCCTGTCAAGTTATATCTGGCACAGTTTTCCTCCTGGAAACCATTCACTTGACTTTTTGGATAACACATTCTACCAGTTTGCCTTCAAATTCTCAGCTGGCTTTTTTTTTTTTTTTTTCCTTTTATCAGTTTTCTTTGTTGGATCCTTTCCATCTCTCTGACTTCTTGCTTAAAGTGCCCAGGGCTCTAACCCTTTGTGATCTCATCTATGCTCATGACTTCAAATACTTTTATAATAACTATGTCTTTTATTTTCTGCGTGCTCATGCTTTGACATTTGGGGCCTTGCTGACCCTGGAGGGACTGCCCCTGCCAGGGCTAGATAATTCCTAGAGATAGTCGGCAACTTGCCTGCCTGAGAGCGTGCCTTTCAAATGCAAACTAACCTCTCCAGAGCCACTTTGCACCTGCCCTCATCATCCTTAATCTGCCTGGTACCAGCTAAATAGATACAACCCCTGGACCCCAGAGCTTGTTAAGATTATTCCAATTACCTTGCTCTTCAACTAGCCTGTTTACCCTGCCTTGCTCATTCCTTGCTATGGAAACCACAATTAAGGCTCTTGCACACAATTTCCCTCCTTCTGTATGCTTGCCCATCTCACCTTGGCACTTCCCTGTGTGGCCCTACATGCCACGACTCTTGTTTCTAGGGACTGTGAGCATAATAAACTTCTTTCTTCATGATAGCCATTTCCATGTCCGTGTGT